>JAWNMO010000395.1:0-41966 GCA_035043915.1 Drosophila paramelanica
GCGTTCATACGGACAGACGGACAGACGGACAGACGGACGGACGGACAGCAAGACGGACATTGCACAAAACCAATATACTCTTTTCACTTCGTGAACGAGTATAAAAATAACATAAAACAAAAATGCATTTAATTAAATGCCACACAAATGCGGCGAGAAACGTTTTCAGCGTGTGATATTTAACAGCGCGTTTCGCTTGTGGCTCTCTTACTTACCCCTCAAAACCCGCCCTCCGACCACCCTAACTCCACCCACGAAATTCCTGACTGTGTTCAGTGTGGCAAAATGTCCGGCATAAAATTCATAGAGATTTAAGTTTTGGGTGCATGAAATCAAAGATTGAATGAAGGAAAAAAAGGCAAAAATACAAAGAAAACAAGTCAGAACGTTGTAGTCGGGCGTTACCGACGGCGTTATACTCGTTGACGTTCTTAATTACTGTTATTTTGAAAAAATGTGGGTGTTTTATAATTTGTGTGGTGATGTTGGTTATGTGAGAGTGGAGTGGGGGTCTTCGGCGAAATTTTGTATCGCTCTTTAAAGGAGGTGACCAGTTATCTACCCACCAAATGTGGTAACTCTAGTTAAAAAAGTATGGAAGATAAAGGCATTTACGACTGAGCGATGGCGTTTGGACGTATAAATGTCAAGTGTGCAATCTTTGGGGGAGGTCAGCAGCTGTCTACATATCATATTAGGTGCCTCTGGCTTTAAACTGTACGAGATATAGATTTTCGTGGCTTGCGGCAGCAGCAGGGGGCGTGGCTGGGAAGTTTTAATACCGATCTTCAAAGGTGCTGACCAGTTCTACCTTCCAAATTTGGTGGCTATAGCTTTAAAACTGTTTGAGATAGAGATATTAGCGGTTTGTGGGGCGGGTGGGGGAGTGGGGGTACTGGCCACAAATATATTCTGTAACTTCTGGAAGAGCTTCTCAGTAATATGTATCCCAAATTTAAAAAAAAAGTGTAAAAAAAAATTTTAAATATTACTTATATTAACTATTACTTATGTTCATAAATTTAAGTGAAAATATATAGATATTAAAAATGAGATAGCTTTATAAACATAATACATTTATTTTAAATTCAATATATAATTTAATTGGTAAGAAAAAAATGTATGAAGTACAAAATGATTAGTCTGAAAATCATCCAGAGATTAAATGTTTGTTAACAAACTTAGATTTTTATACTACTTTTAACTATTACGCACAAAAGTAGGCAACACAATTTATGTGAATTTAACAGAGAAATGGAACCAGAGATATGTCGAATTGTAATGCTAAATGCTAAGAAAGTTGATCGACACAGCACACAATTATAAGAGATGCAAGATTTTTAATTTCCCCCTTTATTAATTCTAATGTCATTTATTCACCCAAATTCATGTCCACTTTCTGGTTAACACTTCCAAAATGCCGAATCAAAGTCTATGCATATTTTCAGTTTACACAACCTATGAAATTTACTGTCATTTCTAGTTGGTAAACTCACTTCCTGTGCTGCCTTATTGGCAGCTCTCCTGAATGCTGCTGGCGCCTTGGGGCAAGTCAACAACAACAACAACAACTCAATCTGTAGTAGCTTTATTTGCTTCCTGCCCTTCGAGCTATTCCGTTTGCTGGCTTACTTTGTATTTAGGCATTGCATTTTTTGTACACAAAATTCAACGGAAATTGTTCGGTAGGTGAACAGAGTACCGAAAATTTCGAACCAGAAACGAGAAACGAACGAATGAATTTGTCATTTTCAGTTTGCCCGGGTGTGTGTTTTTTTTTTTTTCTGTATTTCGGGTTTGCTTTTTCCCCTTTCCCGTTTAATTTTTTTTTTGTTTGTTTGTTTATGCCTTCTGCCTGGCAAAATTGCAGCACGACAGTTTGTCTAACCAAAACGCACAACGAGCCACAATCCCTGGGCTCCCTGGCTCCATCGCCCTTCCCCTGAATCTTCATAGCCAACTGTTTGCATACGTGCCCAATGTGCAATTGCCTGGGCGCTTCCAATCATTGGCCGTCTTCGCCGCAGCCCCGTTTGGCATTTTTGGGTATGTTGAGTGTGTGCAACATGTAACTGACACAATCGAAATGGAAAACGACATGCAACACGACACAACTACAATTGCCAACAACAGCTGCTGTTACTGCTGCTGCTGTTGCAACAACAAATAACTTGAGCTGGCAACACAACATTTTCTTACCTTGCAATCGCACGGAAATTGAAGTGTGAAATCTGCGGCAAATCTCTAAGCATCTCTCTGACTGTTGGCTTAGTTCGCACCAGCCGTCCCCCTTGCAGCAATTGTTGTTGTTGCACGCCGTGTGATTTTTGAGTGTTTGATCGGCAGACAGGCGTCAGATTATGCCAGCCACAAGACCCGAAAGTGCAAAAAACTTGCAACCCAACGACAAACAGCAGCAAAAAATGTTGACTAAACCAGCCTCAAATGTCTCGCAAATGCAGCCTTACAGCATGTGGCAAATTCTGTGGGGTCTACCAGTTGTTTACCTTTGTAATGCGGGTTAGGCAAAACCAAGTGCAGTTGCGAAGGTAAAAACACGACCGCCTAATGCACTACAACCACCAATTCTAATGTTAACAACGAAATAGATCCGTAAATCAATAAGTCTATATTTCCCTACCGATAACTTTATCATAACCAAATCGATTTTCAAGTTCGGTAATTATTCATCTACTAAATTTATTCTGCATTCAAAATATATACATTATTTTAAATTTTTGGTAAAAAAAAAGCCTTGTGGGGAGTAGCCTCCCTCATACACTATTTCAAAAAAACAAGTTTTTCACAGGTAAAATCTGAAATTTATAATTTCAATCGATTGTATTGGCCACAATTAGCATATAAAAATAACATTAAAAACGGTAGGTCAAAAATTTACAACAATTTATACAAGTAAAGTACTAGGATCCATAGCTCCTATAATTGAAACTCCCATAATTTTGCCAAAGCTGAACCGATTTTTATGTTTGATGACAGTTCGATAATGATTTCTCCTGTATTTTGATTATGCATTCACAGTTGACTTTAATAAATTTTTTTAAAGAAAAAACCGTAAATCATATACAAAAACATATTTTTTCTTAATTTGCATTGCACACTTATATTCTTATACTATTTCACGAAGTGGGACTAGTTTGTGCATGTACGTGAAACTGTCTGTGCCATAGTTTTTAGAGTCCCCAAATTAGGAACGTAGATAAAAATTGGAGGAAAAATTACATTTGGTGAACTTTGTGCGTAAAAATCGAAATGGAATTACGAAAACCGCTAAAGTAACTAAAGTAAGCCTTGTTCGAGAAATGCGATTCCTGTAGTGCAGTGTAGCGGCTTCATACTTTATGCCACAGGATAACGACAACTGCTCATGTGTATCCCAAGCAACAACGGTGTGCATGTACTCAGTGATGCTATTGTTATTGTTGTTGTTGTTGCTGCTGTTGTTGTTGTTGTTGTTGTTGCTGTGGCTATGGCTGTGTGGCAAGTTGCTGTTCCGGTTACGGCACATTGCACTTACGCCGTGTGGTGCAGCGCCTGCCACACATTTTGCCTATGAAATTTGCAAGAATTTGTTGTGTCAATTGTGTGTGTTTCTCTGTCTGTCTAAAATTCTGTATGTCTGCCGGTCTAGCTAGCTGGCAAATATTTATTTACCGCATTAAATTCAGTTAGACAAATTGGCGAAGAACTTAAAGCGAGCTTTGTGCCAAAAATACAAAAAGGCAAACAAACAAAACAAAATGGAATAAAATAAAACAACATAAGCAAAACAAACATAAGAAAAAGCCAACTCATCAAGTTTTGCCAAGTCTGCCAGTTGCACGTTACACGGGGCGTATGCGTAATTTGGCGAAAGCTGCAGTAAAAATCCAGCTGCAGATGTTTCGAAGCACGAAATTAATTACACACACATACTGAGCGAAGCGAACGAACAACAGCAAGAGCAGCGGCAAAATAATAATAATAATAATAAGTAAGAAAAATAAACTTTACACACAGCCAGAGAAACCATAAAGAAGCATATGCTAAGGCAAGGCATAAAAATAAACCGAAGAAGAAAGCACAACTTTTGCGATATTATCTGCATGTGTGCGATGGGTGTCTGTGTGTGTGTTTATATTTTTTGTTGCTCTGCTGATGAGTTACAAGCAAGATTTCTGAAAGTAGTAAAAGCTTCACAGCTACTGTCGAGCATATCTATGAATGTCGAAAATGCAAAACACATCAAATACCCTGAATTTTATTCTGTATTCTGTTGTTTGAAATAATAAATCTTTTTTGAAAGTACAAACATTCACGCCGACAAATGTTCCTGTATTTACGAGTATTTCGGTTTTTGTATGATATAAATCAAATTAAACTATATAAGTAGCCCTTATGGCAAACAAGTAATTTGAAAACAAAAACTATAAAATTATTTTAAAAAAATAATTATAATTATTTTATGTATATTTATATTATCTGAGCTAAAAAGTTGTCTTATATATGCATTTCTAAGGTTTCATTTTCACTGTTATAAATTATCTAGTTATATAGTATTTAATATATAGAGCATATATAATAAATATTTATATATATATAACTATGATTGCTCCATTAAAGTTCTAAATATATTTTTTTATAATATATCCAGTGTAAGGCATATCTTTATACCACAAAACACATGTGTAGTCGGTCATTAAATCTTAGCTATAATTTGTTATCCTCTCTGGAAATATTTAAAGCCTTTTTAAGAGCATTAAGTATTCAGCAACCTATATCAATATATCATCTTGTTAAAATGCTGTTGCTGTTATATTTGCCTTTTACATTTTATTGGGACTGTCTTTTGGGACTTGGACTTGAAATTGGGTGTTGAATGTTTTGGCTGTGTGCTGAAATTTGAAAGGCAGCAATTAGTGTTAAATAAAGAAGTCATAAAGTGTAAATAAAATTTTTGAAGCGCAAATATAAAGCAAGCAATAATAATAATACGAGTGCTCCGTGTCATGTATATATATATATATATATATATATATATATATATATATATATATGTGTGTGTGTGAGTGTGAGTGTGTGTTTGTGCTGGCCATTATTTATAGCCAGCATTGTTTGGCATTTAAAGTGAAAAGCTGGCCGACAGCTGGCAATCATTTTAAAGCATTTGCCAAGCCATTAATTGTTGCATAAATATTGTAAACAAATTGCTGGTCATCGTAACGTGCATTGCATCAACAACAAATCCAACAAAATCAACAATTTCATACGATTACAAGTGCCATTTTCTATTTGATTTATGTCTCGTATGTTGGCTCAATTTGTCAATTAATCAGTATACATATCAAGCGAAATTGTTTTGAAGAAACTATTGCTTACATAGGATAACTCAATTCAAATAAAAGAAATTTGAATGGATAATATTTCACCTGTTTTAGAGAAATGTTGATATTTTTAATGATAATGCAAAACATCGTTTATATACAAATATAATATTTCCGACAATTGTTCAATTTCTGAACGCATTTTTCTCCACGTTATTGTATAATAATTATATACTCTCATTATATTGCATTGAGTTAAAAAAAAATTTTAATTATTATTTTTTTATGTTCTTGATTATTAGTTAAAGACTATTCAAACTAACTAAAAAAAGCAATAAAAATTACATACATAAATACAATCAGCCCCAACAGAAACAAGAGTTTTAATAAAATAAATTATTCTATTACTTTTATTACTTATTGAAAAACAAATTAGTTTGATAGACGCTCTAAAAATTATTTTTAAAAATCATAATATTACAAGTAAGTAATCTAATAAAAATAATAGTTCATAATACTTCAACTTTTACATATTTCGTTGTCTTTGAAATTTATTTATTAAGTTTGTAAAAATTACTTATCGTAAAAATTGTGTATTTGGTTATTAATTTTATCGTTATAATTTTAAAAATAAAATTAATGCCGTAAGAGTAGCAATTTGTTGAATCGCTTGGGTGCAACTCCTTGACTTAAGAAACATCCAACAAAATTTTACTATTTTTTGTGGGTTCGCTGCAATTCAGTTGCATGCTTCGACACCATATGCAGATGGGTTTGCCAAAAGCAAAAAAAAACAAAAACATAACAAACAAAAGAAGGAAAATAAATAAATATGTATAAAACGGAATTCACTTGTGCCCGCAAGCATCATTTGATAAACAAATTGAAACAAATTTTGAGCAAACAATGCGTTCTAATAAATATGCTCAGCGCATGCGAGAAATAAAATGAATTTACGACTCTCGAGAACAAATAAAATATGACTGTGAGTGAAATTTTAAGTTATGTAACTGCCAGGAGACCGGATCGCATGCATAGCCATCATTGGTGCTAGGCACTAGAGAAGCGTTCGTTCGAGTGTCCCCAGACGGCAACAACAACAACAACAACAACAAGCAGCAGCAGCAGATGATGGTGGAGGAGGACCTGAGGTAGTAGAGGCATGTTGAGGACAATTTCTAGTGGGAATCACGTAACGAAGTGCATTGTTAAAATATAATAAAATCGCAATTTTGCGTTCATGTTGCAATGTGGCGTCATATCCTTTTTCCTTTAATTTTTCACGAGTTTGCCGTTTCGTAGTTCCGTAAACCCGAAATCAGAAAGACAGAGGGAAAGCGAGACGGAAAACGACAGCAAGAGCGAGAGCGAGAAAGTCGCAACAACTGGCAGCCAATGCATTTCCACGCTTCTTCGTGCTCCCTCGTGCAGTTCATAATGGGTCTCCGTCTCAGTCTCCAACTCAGAAAGACGGGGCGGAAGGGGGCGTGCAGGGCACTAACGGCGCTTTCTATGCACACTCCATAGATTTTAATGCAATTTTCTACGGGCTTTATATGTTTTTATTTCGCTGTTGTCATTGTCGCAGCTGCCAAAGTCCTTGTTCTTGCCTAGGTCCGATGCCGTAGCGACCAACGGTTTATTTGGGGTTGGGTTTGACTGGTGCTTTCGGACTTTTGGGGTTAGTTCGGTTGGGGGCTGCTTCGGTTTGCTTAGTTGTTTTGCACGCCATATCCGCTTTCAAGTTTCTCTAGCGGCTTCCCATATTTCTCCACTCAATTGTCCTTCAGCGCATTTTGCGGTTTGCTTCGGCTTTTTAGTTGACGTTGTTTGTATCTCTCACACTTCTCCTTCTCTTTCTCTTTCTCTCTCATCTCTCTCTCTGTCTCTCTCTTTTTCTCTATTTTGTTTCCTCCCCTCTCAGAAATGCTGTAAAATATAATGCCTTTGTTTGTTCGCGCAATAAAAAATGATTACTTTAATTTCCGTGCACATAAAACGCACGTCTAACATGAGAAATGGCTGTCATTGTGGCACTTTCTTTCAATTTTTTCTAGTTCTTTTTGTCATTCTTTTTTTTTAATTTTTTGAACAATTGCTTACCGATCAGTGCAATAAATACTTATGCATAGGGCAGTAAAATCTATTCTTGTATTTAAAATAGTGTCAACAACTGTAAAAAATGTTTGCTTATTTTAAAAGTAAATGAGCTTCCTTTTCTATAAAATATACCACATCTAATTAAAATACGTCGAAAGTGTCCTTAATTATATCCAATTATGCCATAACCACTTTAAAACCGTTTAAAACTTCCGTAATTGAGGTCCAAGCCCATTTTTAAATACTATCTATCTCATTTGTATTATTATTTTTAATATACATTATATATTTAAGAAAGTTTTAATATTCTAATTTTCTGGTGTTTTTTACTATTTTTAATATCTTTTTATTTTTCATCTATCAAGGTTTGCAGTTTGCAATCTGAATGTTACATTTAATTTGGTTAATTTTATTTTAAGGAAAGTCAAAAATTTTTTAGTTTCATTGCAAATTTTACATTTCTTTTTCAAATTGTTTTTCACACAATATTTTTGCCTTGTTAAAACAATCACAAAAATATGTCTGTGCAGTGCACAGTACCCTTGTAGAGGGTGTTTAAATATTGTCACAAAATATGTAACGCATCGAAGAAGACTTATGCGAAACTAAAAAGTATATATATATATATATATATATATATATATATATATTCTTGATCAGTATTAAAAGCCGAGTTGATTAAAATTATTTTTCTGTAAAAGCTAACTCAGTAAAGAAAAAATTTTTATGGTTGTTGAGATGAATGGAGCAAAATTGGCAACGTCGAACAACTTTATAATATAACTTTCTATAGGAACAATCTGTCAAAAATCAAGTTTTTTTCCAAACACTTTTGATTTTAGATTGCGTACACCTTTGGTATAAGCGTATTTAACTTGCGGCATCTCAAAGATAATTCTTGTTCTCGTTTTTCTTTTATTTTGCATTGTCCTTTTAAGTTGCTGCTGCTTTCAGGCTTTCAGAATCCCAGCTCTGTTTTGTGTCAAACCGCATGGGCCAAAAACAGAAGCCGGGCCCACGCTGCGGATTTTGGGTCTCTCGTTTTTTGGTTGCAGCTAAGCGAAAAGTTTATGGACCAAATTGTTTTCACCTGCTGTCCCAAATTTATAACACCTCTCGCCTGGCCTTTATTTTTATTTGTATAATCCTTTCGCTTATGGCATGAAATCCCCCTCCCTCCCTGCAAAACACACACCTTGTCCCCTGGAACGCTAGCAACTTTTGCACATGACAGAAACCAGGCATTGGAATTTGCGAGCTCGCCAGTTTGGATTAGTCGAAAAGACAAAAACTCAAGCCAACGAATTCTCGGCTCAACCTATGCAAAAAATATACTAGCACAGTGGTTGAAAATGCGATTCCGGTTTTTATGGCTATTTCGTGTACTTTGCATAATGTTTGTTCCGCCAATTTTTACTGCCAGACCGGCCAACGGGCAGAGTTTAAGGCCATAATGGCCTTGTGCCCCTCGTTCCATGAACATTTCTGATGAGTTGGCGAACGAAAAAACACATTTTTCAATGGTCTCATTAAACGACCAGAAATTATATTAAATTTGCCAAAAAATTCAGCTGCATAAAAAAGTTGTAAATATTTTTATGCCTGCATTAATATGCAACGTCAACCACTGTGGCCCCAGGTGGGGGCCCCAAGTGGCTTCTGGTGGGTGGCTTGGTGGTTGGGTGTTTGGGTGGTCTTGGGTTGTCGCTGCTAATACCACCGCTAATAAAATCTTACTGCCGCGGCGTCGCAGAGCCATGAAGCACAGCTGTGTGCAGTCATTTTTACTGCTGCAGTAGGAAATGGCAATGCCAAAGGCAAAAGACGCTGAAAACGACGGCAAAAGGCCAAAAGGGAAATGCGCGAAGCACTCGAGAATGGCTGTTGCTGGAATTGGAACTGGTTCAAAGATTGCAACGCATGGAACTTGTTGGCTCTATTAAGCTTATTGTGTGATATATGTTCAGCGGAAACTAGTTTCAAGAGCTTTGCAGTTTGATGAAATAATTATACTTAGTGATTTTATTGCTCTTTTTGGGAATAAATATATTTACTATTTTTACCTGCTTGCATTTGTGATTTCCAGTCATTTATAAATGTCATAATCGTTCGTTTATTTTCATCACAGAACTAGTTCACAGTTTAAATTCTGTGTATTTATATACAATTAATCAAATATATAATCATTTCAAATAATTTATAGAAGTTGTAAATTGGGACCACATATGTATTATATTGGTCATATTCATTTCATTTAACTAGTTGCAAACTCCCTATGTGGAATGTACGCCAACAGCAAACTAATTATAAACATATATTTTGTAATTTTATGCTAAAGAAAAAGCTCATTAAGTTGATTAAATAAAAGCTGGAAAAATTAAACAAACGGTTTCTTGACAATTAATGAAAATGAAATTCTTTCTAAATAAAGTCCATACTCTTATTCAATTGTTCAAAATGTTGCATTCTTTATTTCAACTTCATAAAATTGAACCTTCAATGATTAATTTCTATGATATAATTTGGATTTAATAGTTAATAGTTAGATAGATGCTTAGGTTATTATCTAGTGCTAAGGTTCATATGTTATTTTAACTGACATGTTTTGGGTGTTGTGTGTGGGTTACCGCAGGCTAGGAATTAGCCGATTACGACCATCTGCATAATAACATTTCTGAGCACACCCTTGACTTGTCTGCTTCTTGTTGTCGCTGTTTGCTGATCTACCGTTTCATTTAAATACAAATTAAAAGATGACAACGTTGTCATTGTTGTTGTTGTTTTAGCTGTTGCCGCTTAGCGTTTACATCTAATGAAACTTTATGACGACCACTTGGCCGCAGGGGCACAGGTCATTGGGCAGGGCCAACGACTTCAGCCACACCTTCAAGTGTCTGCCATCGTTACCTACCTGCTTTCCTTACCTACCTGTCCGCGGCTTTTCACTAATTTGCCGGCCAATTTACATAAAGGCCGCGCTGCCAAAGTTGTTAGCCAACGTAATTTCTCCATATACATAATTTTAGCTGAATAACCGAAAAGGACAAGAAAAAATATGAAAAAACAGTAAAGAAAACTTCACCTTCGAAATACCGAAGATGGAATTCTCTTATAAACATAAAAATCACATTTGTTATATATGTGGTAAAATTTTTTTTTTTATTATAAATGTTCTTTTATTTGATCAATATCGATAGTCGAACATTATGTTGATCAAGAATATATATGTATTCATACATATATATTCATATATACTCTATAAAAACATATGTTTTCAATGCGATACACATTGAGTAAAAATATTCGAATACTCTTCGCAAAGGGTGTACAAAAAGTAAAAGGAAAACCTTTAGGGCTTTTGCCCAGTGCATAACTTGATTAAATTAAAGCTAAACTCATGGGATCGGGAGTAGAGAGGTGTCGGAGCGGCTTCTAATGACAGGCAGCTGCATTTTAGTGCTTACTCTGCGTACTCGATGCCTGTCTGTGTAGATTGCTCGTACTCGATGCCTGACAGCTGTATAAGTTTGCTTTTAGATTTTTCGAGTTGTAATTCAGGGATTTATTTATGCATAAAATGCAAACAAAATCTGAATAATTACCAACATCGCCAAACTGACGGACTGACAGCCTAACAATAAGCAATAAAGATAGAGATAGCAAAGAAGACAGACAGAGAACGACAGAGACGAGCAAAGCGAATGCATTTCAGCTTTTGACCTGTCAGAATACTCGCATATATGGTAAAATAATATTTAACGAATTTGAATGCGCATCTGGCATAAAACTGACAATTGTTCCGCTTACAAATGTCGGACAGCGGCAGAGGCTAAGGAGGGGAGAAAAGCAGCACCTGACGGCATTTAGACATCAGAACATAGCAAGCATATTTGAATTTTAGCTTCAAAATTAAAAAAAATATGTTATTTCATTGGTTAAGACTTGTAGCAAAAAGCTGCTCCTAACGAGACAGAATTACATACACATAATTCATTACAAAATAGATATATTTAAAAACAAAATTTTTGTCTAAACAAAAGACAATTTTTTGATTTTCAATAAAAAGGAATATGCAAGATGAATAAAGAGACAGGCAAAGCTGCTTTATATGAATGCCCCACACTCAGAAAGTTCTACGCTGCCTACTTGTAGGATTTAAAGTATTAGTCCTAACAACAGTGTATCCAACCATAAGAAACGCTCTAATACAACCCAGTTCTCTAAATCCACTAGCCACAAAAAGATATAAGTACCGATGAAAGAGCATTATGGACTGCTGAACAATAATACCCGAAATACTACAACAAATTTAAAATGTGATATTGTTTGATTGGCCTTAACTATATACTATGGTATAGCTTAGAGGCTTACACGATTTGAAGCTCTAATCCCAAGCAGAAAGCATTTGTACGCTCGTTTCGCTTTTGGCCATTAAACACGTCAATAATCTCCCACGCTTTGGGGCAAAAAGTTGTCATCAACGTCAACCGTGGGCCCCAGCTAACAGTTAACAATTAAAACCCCCAAAGAGCACAACTCAATTTTAGACAGCAGCAACAATCGCACACAACGGGCAATTTCATATATATACATATAGGAATACGAGATAGTTGATGTCGATAGCAAACCGCAGCGACAAGGACACAACATGAAGGCAGAAGCAGACCAAGAAGCAGCAATAACAAAAACAACAACAACAATAGCAAGAGCAATAGCAACAATGGCCAATGTGAAAACTCCGAAGCGAGGCGAAGTTCTGCACACTTACAACTAAAAACTTGTTACGTATTTAATTGCAATTAAAAAGTTGTTTGTAGTTGCGAATGTTGCGTTTTGTGTGCTGACTGCTACTGCTGTTATTGTTGAGGCTGATGATATTACTTTAATACCCTGTACCCATTGAAAATGGGTTAGAAACAAATAGGTATCCTGCAGTTGTGTTGTACTTAAAAATTCACTTAGTGATGCACTATTTAGTATTGAGTCGAACTAGCTGAAATAACCTTTTTTTGATAAATCGATATGTATCGATTTTCATCAGCAACAAGCATTTGCAACACTAAGTACTACATACATTATTTCTTGATCTGATAAGATAAATAACGATTGCATTCAAATAGAAACACAAAAATTATTTATGAACAAATTTTTACAAAATTGCAATAAAAATGTGTTTTAATTAATATTTACCATTCCACTTAAATATATTTATCAACTAAATAAAGATAAATTTAGATCAATTGTTAAAAAAAAAATCCAAATTTGTTCCAATTTCAGTTTGTGAATTTCTTAAAGATATGTATATGTGCAAAATATTTTTTTAATATATTTTATAAACAATGCAATGTGAATAATTGTAGCGGCTGCTCAAATCTGGGTACAGAGTATCACCTAGTCAGGCACTTTAACTTTTTACTGTTGTTGTTGTTGTTGCTGGCAGACACCAGGACAATGGTTATAAGAACGCTGCCAAATTGTCCTCACCCTAAAGAGAGAAAGCCACAAAGATGAAGTCATTACAAGCCGAAACGAAATTGGCGCAGAGCAGCCAAAGGGTTTGCGTTTAATGAGTTTGATGCGGTACAGCGGCAGGATACAGGAGGGAAATGAAAACTTCGAGCTAACCCTACCGAAAGCCCTCAACACAACAATACAGCATTCGATATAGCTCTGCCTCAGATTTTAGACGATAACACTCATTAGAGTTTGGCGATTTCGGTTTAGACACAGAAACCGGCAAAACTTTGGTTATAACAATTGGCCATGAACACAATTGGACAAAGATCCAAGGGTCAGCAAATGTAGTATTAATTTAATATTAAATTATAGCGCAATCGCTAAAAACCTATTTCCTTTAAGTACATTTCTCGGATATATAACTTTAATGTTTAATAACAAATCAATTTTTATTATTAATGATTACGTTTGTTGAGAGGATTGGTGAAAATCTTTGATTTTTTATATATTGTTTTAAATAACTTTAATTTTTTAAAAAAATTTTAGTAATTTTTCAATTCCACAATATTTGTTTGTTTATAAATTACAAAAAAACAAAAACTTTCCCATTAAAGCTAATAAATGCATGCACAAAATTAGTCTAGCTTAAATAATTTATAAAAATTAAATAATTTGCACATTTTTATACAATTCGTTGCTCTTGTAAATATATTCATTCCCATGAATTGAAATTTCATGATACCCACGGATGTTTACGTATCGTCACAAAAATCCCAATTGGATTAGTTAAAAGATACTTTTGAGAGTTGCCCAACAAGAGCAAAGCAAACTAAATTCAGTCAGCCAAGAAGCAGATACTATAACCGAATGGCGGAGTCAGAGGAGAAGAGGAAAATCACCTGCAGCTGGCAGCGGATAAAGTGTGACCCATGTGACTCTTGACGGTCGCCTTGGCAGTTTGTTGTTGTTGTTGTTGTTGTTGCTGTTGTTGATGTCTTGGCAGCTCGACTCCCCCGAGTGCAGGCTGCACTTGGCTTTTCCCCCAATGTGCTAGGGTGGCCGCCGACAATTGAGTTTAGTGGAATACATGTCTGTATAGGTAGGAGTAGAGGGGAGTGGGGAACTGGGGGGAGAGCACAGTGAGGCACTATCGATGCGTGTAAGCGGTAAATGAATTTATTTGGCTCATTTAGTTGCAGTTAATTTATTTTTATATTTATTGAGTTTGTTAAGCAATCAACCCTCCCGCTGCATACAGCCAAAGCAGGACCACAGGAAATATATATATGTATAAATGCGAATTGAGCAAGCTTTAGGATATCAAGCCGTTTATAAAAAATCTATCTAAATCTATTAATTGTTATATAATATTTTTTCCCTGCGAAATGTTTAATAAAAGTGAAACATCATTGCTCTAAATATAAAATAATATTTTAAAAATTGTAGCAGTTATTTTTTTAGAATTTACATCATATCAAATAGTTATTTTGATTCTATATTTGAGGAAATATTTTAGTTAAAAAGCTAAATGATTTTTAATGCGTTCAAATATTATAAATTTAAATTTACGGCAAATTATATATGTCCAACAAATAATTTTAATATACTCTGGATTGACATAATTATTACAGCATCGTTTATAGAATAAGTAGTATTCCTATATTAGGAAGTTTGATCCTCTTAATATTATAAAAAAAAAATAATAATAACAAAAACAAACAAACAGATAGAAAAAATGAATTCATCGATTTTTTGCAACCGACAAAAGTAAATAAAAAGAGAGTAAATTATCAGGCAGAGGCACGCGACTCTGCCTGATAAATATAATCATAAATTATTCAGATATTGAGATTAGAAGGGTTGGAGTATTCTGGCACTTGATTTGCACCTATTCTCTACACCTACAGCAAATACCAGTTCATTCATCCGTAAACTTTACATATCCCAAAATCCACAACACGGTGCCTAATCATAGGGGAACGTCTCAGTAATTTCCACAGCTTGGGCTAAAATGTCTAATAGGCACCTTGATGTACCGTCTACCCACCTCCTGGCATATCAAATTGCAGTGCTTTTGGGGCTGCCAACCGTTTGTTGTCGCGTGCCATTGAATCCGACTACTGAATTTGAACACTTTTCGGCGTTTTGATGGCTGCCCAACACGGAACACGACACACGACCCTTGGCCATGCACTCGAATTTGTACAAAATTCATTTCAATTACCGTCAATTTTCAATAATTTTGTTTCAAATTATATTCAATTAGGTGCAATGCATAATTAGCAAAAAGAACGCTGACTAAGCTGTATGGTACACAATTTTCAAGGATTTCCAATACCAAATCTATAAACATTTTCAATGCCCTATAAACCCCGACCGTCGTGTTGCGCATAAAAAGGGAATCCAACTAGAAAATCCAGCTACATTTAATTTTAAACTTTCCATGTGGCAACTTTTTGACTGCCTGGCTGCGTGTGGGGCACATTGGGGTTATTTAGGAGGTGCCTGGCAATGCATTAGCCGGTGGTGTATTTTATGTGTGTGGATGCCGTTGAAAATGCCAACCAGGTGGCAAGGGTTACCAGCCAGTTTGATGGCAGCTGGTCTGGGTGAAGGGTGGGGGCGAATTGGGGAGGAGTGGGTTCCATCCGGCCGTGCTCTTATGAATTTCACATGCTTAAGCCGCAAACTTATGTGCGCGCACAGCTTGAAATCCACGCGCACGTAAACTAAACTTCAACTAAACCGAAACTCACATGCCTGCCATCTTCTATCTATTGCCCCAAAGTTTGCTCTTCCAGCAGCAGCAATCCGCATCCACATCCACATCCACATCCACATCCGCGTCCTTGTTGTCGCCGCCACAGCTGCATTTCGGCTTTGGCATGTTACCATGGCTTAGGACACATACTCCCAACTCACAACTCAGTCTTCAGTACTCAGTTTTCAGTTGCGGGCGAACTCCCAACTTGAAGCAATGTGTGCCAAGTCAATGAGCAATTGACTGATAAACCCGACTCTCCCTCTCCCTCTCTCTCTCTCTCTCTCTCTCTCTCTCTCTCTCTCTCTCTCTCTCTCTTTCTCTCTTATATTCATATCAAATATGGTTCAAAAACTTTTTGCTCTTTATTCACTCACCTAGCGGGGAAAGTCCGTTCAAGTGCACTTCCGGCAAATATGCGTAAAAATGTGATTTTATGAATGTTCTACGGTTTCAGTTTCGGAAGAAATTTGCAAATATGTCCTGAAAAAAAGAGATATATATTATTTTGAAATAAATATAATCACAGGCAAAGACGTTTAAATATGTAAATATACTTCGAACAAACAGATATTTGTATATGTACAAATATTTCAGACCGAAATATACTAAATTTCAATATATGCTGAAAAAATATTAATTGATTTTTGAATACATTTTTCAGATGTAAACCTGCGTTTTTCTCATTATTCGAGAAAGTCAAAACCAATTTTAAAGAGCCTTACATTTGTAATGAATATAATTTTAAATCAATATAAAACTTTTAAATTTTGACATTGGTTTTGCATTTATATTTATAAATCAATCATTTTATTTTTTGTGTTCTTCACGATTTTTTATACTCGTTCACTGTCCGTCATGCTCTCCGTCTGTCCGGTTAAACGCAACTTTTTTTGGCGCTATTGAAGAAAAAGTCTTGAAACTTTAGACATATACTTGTAGTTATCCAGAGTGTTAGGATTTATGTGCCACGTCCACTGGGAGGCTGGCAATTCGATAAAATCTCGATACACCTCAAATCGCAAATCGATAAATATTGAATATTTTCCACAATTTTAAAGCCAGAGGCGCCAAATTTATTTTGATATGTAGATAGCTGCTGACCTCCCCCAAAGATCGCACACTTGACATTCTATATCTCCCACAGTTTTTAAGCTAGAGTTACCACATTTGGTGGGTAGATAACTGCTCACCTCCTTTAAAGAGCAATACAAAATGGCAACGAACACCCGCCACCACCACCCACCACTTTTCCCCACTCCCAGTGCCACACAAATTGCAAAATACCGACATTTTTCAAAACAACAATATTAGAGAACTTGAACAAGTATAACGCAGTAGGTAACTCTCGACTGCAACTTTCTTACTTGTTTACTTTAAAATCAAAAAGTCGAAAACAAATGTTCGACCGTATATACATAGTAGCATTCAAATAATCTCAAATTTCTCCAATAAGGGCTTTCAAAAATTATGTTTTTAAAAAAAGTTCAAGAAACTAATACTTTTGCTTTTTTTTATACTGCCCTTATTAAATTTATATTATTATTTAGAAGATCCTCAATGCAAAAAAAATACATAATTCGAAGCTCGATACAAAATAGATAAATTGTTGCGTTCTTGTTGTGGTTATTGTGGGTGTTGTTGCTGGTATGCTCCTTAAATATTCATTCTAATCCTCCAAATTTTCGGAATCATGTCTCCCGTCGTCTCCCTGCTCGCACTTCGCATATCGCTGGGCGTTGTAGTTGGTTACCAGTATGTGTGTGTGCTGCACTAGCTTCACCAGTTCAGAGAGAGTGGGCTCCACCTCCAGCAGAAACTTGGACACGCGACTGTTCTCATCGAGGTCTCCGGATTCGGAGACGGCACCTTCGAAATTCAATTTGTAATTGTTGAAAAAGCCAAAGAGCACTTCGTGCTGAAACAGAACGGCGGATATTTGAGTGCCCCGGCGATCGGAATCGGTATCTGGATCGGTATCTGGATCGGGATCTGGATCGCGATCTGGATCGCCATCTCTATCACTCGAATCTAAAAGCATGTCGTCTTTGCGAAATGAGCTGTGCGCCTCCGAAGTTTGGCTCGAGTTGAAATCGATGAATCTGCTCAGTTCAGACTCGAACTCATCGGACTCGGTGTCGGTATTGGGACTTGACTCTAAGCTTGGCTTGGAATTTTCTTTATGAAACGAGTCCTTATCACCATCAGTGTTCGGCTGATCAGAATCGGAGTCTTTTATATCATCATCTTTGGCCACCAGCTCCTTGACCCGGTCCGCATAGCGCAGCGTATTCAGCGTATTCTCCACGGAGCTCAGACCCGGCGATATCATCGCTATCATGCACGTCTTGTTCTGCTCACCGCCGATAAACGAATCGCGGAGCACCTGCGTCAACTTGGAGCCGCGGAATGGCAGATGACTCGAATGGCGACTTAACGCCCGAATGCACTCCTTCAGCGCTAGCAAGGACTTGTTGATCTCGGCGCCCTCGCGACGCGTCTGCAGATTGGCCGATTGTGTGTCCGCGCCGCGCTCATTCCCCGCCAGATCCACAAATGAGCACTTGCCGCAAGGCTCCCACTGGTCGGGCAGCAGCAGGCCCATCTGGAAGACAGCATGCGAACGCGACGATTTAATGTTCACCGATGTCTGGCCCGAGGTGCGCTCCCGATTGCCCCGCTCGATCAGCGTGAGCACATCCTCCACTTTGGAAACGGGCGTTTTGGTCAAGCCAACGATCACCACCTGCTGGCGACCGTCCTCCAAAACGCGCAGCATAGGCTTCTCCGGCAGCAGCAAATCGAACACCTGTTTTGGAAAATAATTTTGATTACAAGTGCAACAAGGATATATCTGATCAGCATTACGAGACTAAATTCGTGTGTATCACACGCAGATCATATTCGTAAAATCGATAAATTGATAAAAAAAAAAAACAAAAATCTGGCTTTAAACGATTTGTTGAGCATACATAAAGTGTAGTCTTTAAGTTTTGTTTTTTATGTTTTTATACAATAAAGGGCAATCAAGTTTCGTTGTCTAAAAGCGGCCCATTTCCTAAATTGTAAAATGGTCGATAACCCTTTTTTGTAACATCAATAAATATCGGGTTTCTTACTCGTTAACGAAGTAAAACTAATATATTAGGTTTACCCAATGCCCGCCATGCTGGCCGTCGGTCCAAATGAACGCAAATTTTTCCGGAGCTATTAAAGATAAAGACTTGAAGACACTTGTTATCCTTGCCAGACGAGCTCTTAAGATTGTTTGCCCCGCCCACTGGGAGGCTGGCAAGTCGATAAAATGTCCATGTCGCAAATCGGTAAAAGGTGAATATTGCCTACTTTCTTAAAGATAGAGTCACCAAATTTGATATGTAGATAGCTAGTGACCTCCCCCAAAGATTATATCTTGGCCACGCCCCAGCGCCGCGCCCTAAAAACCCGATAGGCTTATATTTCCCACAACTTTTGCGCCAGTCACCAAATTTGGAGGGTAAATCGGTAAAATAGTGCAGCGACGAGATGAAAGTATCTTCTAGTCAGACACTTACCTTGCTGCCGTAGATCTCAAAGTAGCTGCAGATGATAGTCGCGCCCATGTTGCGGTACCGCGGCTTGGCCAGCTCGGCAAACACATCGCGGGCAGCCAAGCCATAAATGCCCGTGGTGCAGTCCTGCACCTTGCCGCAGAACTCGCCGCCCATTGTGTGCGTCTTGCCGCTGCCCGTTTGGCCGTAGGCAAAGCAGGTCGCGTTGCCGCCCTCGAACATGGTGCGGATGAGGGGACGAGCGGTGTGCTCGTAGACCAAACTGTTGCTGCACTCCTCGTCGAAGGTGTAGTCGAAGCGGAACTTGTGATGCTCGAGAAACTTTGTGAGGTCCACCTTGTTGCGCAGCTCGTGCACAATCAGCGAATTGCGAGTGGGAACCGAGATGATGTCGACGGACTTCGCCGCCAGCTCGCGCCGGCTCAATGGCCGCTTCCGGACGCAGACAGATATCTGCTGGACGTGGGCGCCACGCGCACTGAGGCAGCGCAACGGATTCAGCGGCAGCTGATCGCGGAAATTGCGCACCATGAGCGCCACCTCCCAGTTGGGATTGTCCGGATCCTTGCTGCGCAGCACGCTCTTCTCACGCAGCTGCTCGGCGTGCATGGCGCGTCGCCGCTCCCGCTCCTCCTTGAGCCGCTCCACCTCGCGCACCACGCTCGAGCAGCGCGTCAAATTCGATGTGCTCGTCGTCGCCTTGGCGGCAACGGTTGAGGCAGCTTTGCCATTAATCGAGGGATTCTTTTGCATGCGCAGGGTCATCGCCACGGGCGAGGGGCTTTTGCAGCGATTTTCGACACGGATGCGTTTCTTGCAGGGATCGTTGTTGTTGCCCTTTACGCGGTACATAGCGAAATTGGATAGAAAGTGCGACTTGGGCTCACTCTTGGCCGGTTCCTTATCCGGCAGCTTCTGTTTGCCCTTCGCCAATGTCGGATTCAGTTCCACCACCGAGCCCCAAGGTATCTCCTTGCCTTTCACCTTGCTGCCCTGTGTCCATTCAACGGTCACTACCTGTCGCTCGATACACTTGACGCCGACCCTCGCGGACTGTATGCATCCGTCCGACCGCCTTATATTGATCTTATCACCAATCGCTAGCAATTCCATATAGGCAAGACGTTTGCGTATGAAAATCAGCAAAAAAAATATACCTGAAGAACACATATTATTAATATACATTTTTTAAATGAAAAATGAATAAAAAATGTACGCACCTTTTGGTGCTTAGCTGTATGAGTCTCTTATCCGAGTGCTGTGACAGGGATTTTTAGTCGATTCGATATCTAATATGAATGGCAATCGATGCAGTGATATCTTGATCAGCTCGAATATAAACAGCTATAATAGTATATGGTATATTACACTCGCGGTCTCCACTCTCCCAGGATAAATATCTCTCGGCTCACGCAAAGTTTTTCTGTAAGTTCTGTTCTGAGTCTGTTTTTTTTTTATTTACAAAATGTCTAGAGCTTAGCACTAGTGTTTTATAAATGTGGTACGTAAAATGGCTCAACAAATATTTCAACAAAGTATTTTCAATACGCAGCCTACTTGAAAATTTAATTCAAGCTTAAGCAACAGAACAAAAATATTTTTATGATATATTGTATTATTATGTGAAATTCTTAGAACTTACGCACATTTCCAATTTTGTTTCACTTTTTTACAATATTGTTCTGCCGAACGTCATGAAATCATCACAGTACTATTTAATACTTTGACTTTTGCAACAAAAAGTAAATTTGTGATATAAGCGAGCAAAAGTTGAAGCTGAATGAAAATCTTATTCTGTAGTCCAAACATCATTGTTCAGCTTTTCCCTGTTATTGAAGAGAAGTGCAAAATAACATGCAAAAAATAACTACTTATATTTACTTTTCATTTTTTGACTAAACTAGTTCCGTTTTTGTAGTTAGTTTTTAATATTTTGAATATTTGAAATTGTTGCATTTTAAAATGTAATTTTTTATTACGAAAGGTTATTATTAAAATTGCAAAATAAAAAAAAAAAACATAATAGATTTTAAAAATCTCATTAATTTTAGTTTCCTAAAAGCTCTGAATATTTTTTATAAATAACTGCAAACAGTTTCAAGATTTTTTAGCTTTTTAATATCCTGGGTCGTCGGCGAAATTTCGTACCGCCCTTCTGGACGCAAATATTTTTCTGTGAATTCTGGGGAGCTTCCCAGTAATATACATCCCAAGTTTGGTGACTCTAGCTCATAAACTGTGGGAGATATAGCCATTTCCAATTTTTTAGAGCGGGGGCGCTGGGGGGCGTTTCAGTGGGCGTGGATGGCATATCGAGGGTGCAATCTTTGGGGAAGGTCATCAACTATCTACATACCAAAATTCTATCTTTAAAATTGTGGGAAATATTCACTTTCTATCGATTTGCGATTTGAGGTACACGACATGTTGTCGTATTGCCAGCCTCCCAGTAGGCGTGGCCAAAAATCTTAACACTTTATCTGAAGAGGATAACTACAAGTCTATATCTGAAGTTTCAAGTCTCAATCTTCAATAGCGCGGAAAAAAATTGCGTTCATCCGGACGGACAGACGGACAGAAGGACAGCATAACGGACATTGCACAAACCCAATATACTAGTTTCACTTCGTGAACGAGTATAAAAATTAAGGTTTGTGAGAAAACACAGAGATTATATATACCTGCAAGAGTATTTGATTTGTAACCCAAAGATATCTCGACTTTCTCGTTTGCATGCCCAAAGAGTCCGTTTTTCACTCAAGTAGCTTTCGCAACAATGCACAATATCTGAAGAGCTACTAAGGAACTAGTTCTCAATTATAATAAATAAAAGTTTTCACTCAGAAACGCCGCAAACTGCAAACCAAATCTCGTGCAGCCATCATTATTTTTTGGCTTTAGTGTGGAAAAGATTCTTGGCAAAGTTGGCGTCAAGTTATCTACTCGGAACCCGCATCGAGTCGGGTGGTGGTTGACATCGCCTAACCTAAGGTTCTAAGTTCTTAAGTTCTCAAGTTGAAGCCAAGCAATTTTCCGGTGCTTACCAACTGCAGATGCAGATGCAGATCAGATACGGCCATGAGGGATGAGTATAGGGGGGGTGTGGAATTAGTAAAAGCCGTAGGCGAAACTCTTAAAAGTTTAGTTTTAATTAAAGGAAATTTGCGTGCATGGCACTTGATTTGTAGTGTTTGCGTGTGCCGTGGGTGGCTTGTTTAAGGGCGTGGCGGGGTGGGGGTGTTTAAATGGGGAGCCCTCATAAAAATATAAATATAATTGAAATTCTAAATTGCAATTGCCGTAAGGGGCTGCTGCTGCCGCTGCAACTCCAACTGCTGCTGATGCGGGCCGCAGGGCGTCGCAGTCTGAATCTGCCAACAGAATTTCTTCTACTTACACCGTCGCCGTTCGCCGTAATTAGAAGCAAATGCAAATTTACACGTCGAGTGCGGCGGTGGCGTTGACGGAAGTCATTGAAAGCGCCGATGCGTTCCAGAGGCATTGTGGCTGCCGACGTGGAGGATGAGGTGGCTGCCAGTTGAAATTCTGGCAGGAAGTTGCCAGCTGGCAACTCTACATATGAGAAAGGGAGTGTGCATGTGTGTGTGCCTGGATACATATAATGAGAAAAGTTTTGGAGGTGTCTGAGCGGTAGCCGGATGTGTTGATAGGTTGCCTAAGCAGCGCCAGGTGAGCCCGTTTCCGGCACTAACGTGCCTGGATTTATAGTAGTTGCCTCTGGAGCTGGTTTATCAACAGATTTGAAAACGCCATTGAATTACGGGCCTA
This sequence comes from Drosophila paramelanica, assembly GCA_035043915.1. Taxonomy (NCBI): domain Eukaryota; kingdom Metazoa; phylum Arthropoda; class Insecta; order Diptera; family Drosophilidae; genus Drosophila; species Drosophila paramelanica. The sequence continues at coordinate 22,980 of JAWNMO010000395.1, forward strand.
ATGTCGTCACCTATGTATCAAATTATACCTCCACACGAGCTTTGGTTAATAAAGTAAAAATTGTAATATCTAAACAAAATAATAAGTAATATAAAGATAACAATATAAAATTGCATTTACCGCTGAGGCTCAATTTCATTTTTCTCAATATTTTACAAGCAAATTTGCATGTAGTTTAACTCTCAAGTCTTGAGTTTAGCCTTTTAAACGCTTAACATTTGGTGTTTTTTTTTCGTTTTTTGGCCTGTGAACTACTTTCAGTTTTTAGTTACGACCTAAAAGGTCCTTTCGCTTAAATAAATAACCTGGCGAGAAAAATATCATTTTTCATAAAACAGCGAGATCTTGAAAAACAATAAAATACAATACAAACAAGTAAGAACGTTGCAGTCGGGCGTTACCGACTGCGTTATACTCGTTCACGTTCTTAAATAATGCTATTTTAAAAAATTTCGGTATTTTGCAATTTGTCTGGAGGTGACCAGCTATCCACCAACCAAATGTGGAAACTCTAGCTTAAGAACTGTGGGAGATATAGGCATTTCCGGCGGAGCGAGGGCTTTTGGGGCATTATAGTGGACGTCTCCGGGATGTCAAGTGTGCAATCTGTGGGGGAGGTCACCAGCTATATACATACCAAGTTTGGGACCTCTAGCTTAAAAGATGTGCAAATATGCAACACTTATCGATTTGTTTTTTCAGGTTTACCGGTTTTCGCAATTATGGGGGTGGAAGAGGGTATGGCCAAAAAACGTTTTTTTTATATTTAGGGGAGCATTCCTGCAATATATATGTAAAATTTGGTGACTCTAGCTCAAAAACTGTGGGAGATATATGCATATCCGATTTTAAAGAGCGGGGGCGCTGGGGGCGTTTTAGTGGGCGTGGTTGGGATATCAAAGTCGCAATCTTTTTGGGAGGTCACATACCAAGTTTGGTGACTCTTAAAATTGTGGACTTTAGCAATAAGCGATTTTAGGTGTTATCGGTTTGCCACGCCCCCAGTGGGCGCAGCCCAAAATCCTTAACACTTTACCTGACGCGGGCACACACGAGTATATATCCAAAATTTCAAGTCTCTAGCTTCAATAGCGACGAAAATAATTGCGTTCATACGGACTGACGGACAGACGGACGGACGGACAGCAAGACGGACATTGCACAAAACCAATATACTCTTTTCACTTCGTGAACGAGTATAAAAAAAGGTTCTCATTGACTTTATATAAAAATTGAGTAAAAAAATGTCCACCACGCCCATTTCCACCCCTGTCTCACCACGGAAAATTACAACAATCCCTATTTTTTTTTTCAATATAATAATAATAAATAAGGCATTTTTCTCCTGTTTTAAGCAGTTTTTAAAAATTAGTCTTGCATTTAGGCCTTATAACTAGTTCAGAATTTTGTTCTCGTAGCTTATCGGAAAAATGAAAAACTGCCCTCCTGTTGCTGCTGTTGTTGTTGCTCGCCGCCAGCGCCAAATTGTTCCTGCTGTTGCTGTTGTTGTTGCAGTTCAAAACCGCCAAAGGGGCCGCCCACCTGCAGCTCCTCCTGCTGTTGCTGCTGCTGCCCGAAGCCGCCACCAAAACCTCCCTGCTGCTGTTGTTGCTGCTGCTGCTCCTCGATGACGCCACCGAAACCTTCCAATTGTTGTTGTTGTTGTTGCTGCTGCTGCTCAAATCCGCCACCAAAACCTCCCTCTTGCTGTTGCTGCTGCTGCTGCTCCTGTCCTCCAAATCCGCCTCCAAATCCGCCGCCGAATCCTTCCCCAAAACCAAATTGAGCTGATGAACAGGCCAAATACATCAGCGCTACGCAGACAAACAGCTAAAAATTTGTTAAATAAATGGAAGGATTAGAGGCAAATTATTTAGTAAATGTATATTCAGTATGAAAACATACCATGGACTTCATCGTGGGGATTGCTTGATTTAATCTACCTGCACAATTGACTTCGAATTTGTGACTACTTTGACCGAAACAGTTTCTTCTCTTTTTATAGCCGTTTTGGTCAATATTTTTTCTCCAAAAAAAAACTAGTTCCTCATTCGGCTAGATACGGGGCATCCCATAAAATTCCAAACCAGTTTAGCTTCTTTTTCAATTCTTGTTTAGGTCTGTTTAAATCTGTCGCATGTGCGATGTCAGCAACCTCAGAGGGTCGATCGAATACGTAAGTGTGAATTAACTGTCTAGTAGATGTTCACGATCGAGCTATATTAATAGAACTACACTATATGTTATTCAAATTTTATGATTAATTGTATTATTTAAAAAAATAAGCAAAAATAAGTATCTGCACTTTAACAAAATAGTAATAACAATTGCTTCAAATGAAGCTACGACAATTAAGAGTGCTGCAAACCGGTTTTATTGATTTGATCCGATATGAGCTCGGTATTCTATTAATTTTTAAATGATGAGATGATTCAATTTTTATAACACAAAACATCTATAAATTAAAAATCAATTATTAGATAGTTTAAAAAACTATCGCGGCAAAAAAGTTTTCAGTTAACTTTTCGTTATTCACTAAGCGGCTTCACAAAAAAGCATATCTCGTCAAATTACTAAAATGCAAATATGTATTAATGCCAAATTTAGGGCTTTACATAAAGTTAATGCATTTCATAACGGCACAAAAAAAAACTATACCATTAAATATAAAAGAGACACAATTTTTAGCATTTTTTGTTAACTATTTAGAAAGTTGTTGTTTTTCATAATTATAAATGAATATTAAATTGTATTTTTTGTACCGGTATATAGGTATATAGATATTTTCCTAGAAAAAATAATACTAATATTCTTATTTTGAATTTTTATAGAATATGTCGGGGTTCACTCTGATATGTAAAACGAAAACAAACACATATATTGTTTGTTTTGTAGGCATACCCAAAAATTTGATTAGTTCGTAGAATTTTAGTTTTGTGTATTACTTCCTGACTATAGTTTCATAGTCATTAATCTGAGCCGTAAGCCAAACTAGTTGTTGTTTTTTTTTTTTTTTGTTTATTTTGCCTGCATGCTTATGATTCATATTCATTATATTATCACACAAAGACAATTTCAATTGTGCTAATTACTTCCTGCTAATTGATATTGATCTAAATGTAGAAAATAGTTGAATCTTATTACTTTTTAAGTACTTAACAGACTAACCAGATATTAGTACGAAGTTATTTATATATATGTATGTATATCGGGTTTTACTTTGATTATTCTATTTCATGCACTTCATTCACGCCAAATTAATTACCACAAAGCTATTTATCAACACTGGCAAGATAAACGGCAGATAAAATCCGCAGCGTCTGCAGACGGGTGACAAATCGTCGGATTGCTGGCATGAGTGTGGGTGTACAAGTGGGCGTGGCATGGGCAAAAAACCCCAAAAGTTAATTTAGTGTATTAAAAGTAGCCGCAGCAATAAGTTGTAATGGGGCATTCAGATAGACATCGGTGTGGGGCTCTCAACTGTAAAATATTCGGAATGGGAATGAGAATGGCAATGAAAATGGTTTGGGCTGGCGTAATGGAAATGGAATGAAAATGGAATTGTCATTTCAACTTCGACTTTAGTTTTAACTGATGGGCAACAAGTGGAAACAAATGAGACACTGACAAAAGTAATTAAAATTGCCAGCTGTCGCTGCCCAGGGTCCTGCTACAAAATCGGATAGCGGATGTGCTGCAACAAAAGTTTCATATCTACTTTCCCCCCCTCCTCCTCCCCAACCGCCCCCTTCCCCTAACCAAAAGCACTTCTCCTTGTTAATGCGGCCCATAACGGTAATACACTTGAGCGATTCAAAATGATTAGAAAGCCACACGCAAATATCTCGCTAGCAACTCGCATATACACAGATACTTTCCCACCCCTCTTCACTCCTCCCCCACTCTATCTAAAGCCCCATTGATGTCGTTGCCACTTAGATGAATTTCTTTCGCGATGCGACGCTCAAAAACAACCGCAAGTAAATGAGTTCTGATATTGACATGAATTATGCGCCTCAGTGACCCCACAAATACGGCCCGTCCCCATCGTTGCTCCCTGATTCTAAATACACGGCTAAACATAAGTGTGTGCATGTGCGTGTCAGTGTATGTGCGTGTCTGCCTGTTAAATTAAGTTCTCAATTTTAATGGGCACTCTTGTATAAGCTTTCGACACTTGTTTGATGCTGCAATAAATAATCAGATCAATTAAAAAAAATAAATTTAAAAAAAAAATTACTATATCTTTAATATTATCTAACTATAACAATCTGCATAAAAGTTTATATAATATTATATATAATATAATAAAAACATATTAAAATCATATACGCATAAGCTCTATATTTAATTTTCTCAAACTACATACAATAACAATATTTTTTCAGTCTTCCTCTAATTCTTCCTAAAAGCAACAATTATCATATTTTAAGTTTAAATGTATCAAACTATTTAATTTTCAAATTTAATATATTATATTGTAAGTGAATATTTGTTATTCCTTTTCTATTCCACTCTCTTAAGCTTCACTATCTTCTTAAAAACATATGAATAAATTTGGAATTTTTGAGTTTTCTATTGTTATGTAAGTATTTGTATTTAAATCAAATTAAGCTCTCAATTATTTATGCAAAGAATGCAGTTCGATTAAAGAGCATTAAGTTTTATCAGACACTGCTTGCCGCTTATTTAAGCACTGCTTGCTTTCAAGTGGTTCGAAATGGAGCTTTAATTCAAATTGATAAAATATATGTTTTAAGTAAGAATTTATTATGACATATACATTTATATAAATTTTTATGTCAATTTATTTCTTTCATTTGCTGTCTTATAGTCATGTTTTGTTTATTTCAGGTATGCGGTTTAAAATAAAGGCACTTTTCTCGCTGCTGTTGCTGTTCCTTTCTGTTGCTGCTCTAATCCTAATTCTGTTTAACCAAATACAATTTAAATATAGATATATATTTAGAATAATACATATTAACATTGTCTTTGGCGTAACTGCAGCTTATAACATGTATTTAACGTTGGGCATTTTTGCTCTGCCCACTATTTTTCTAAATATCGAGTCGAAAAGCTACGGCCACGCCCACTTTCGGCCTCACTAATTACAAAAATCGTTTTTTTCCCAACACAATAACATTATTAATTGAGTGCGATGTCGACTGTTTTAAGATGTCATAATTTAATGTGCCTTGAATTCTTTATATACAGTTTAAAAAAATCCATCTTGTTGTTGTTGCTGTTGCTGCTCAAAACCGCCTCCAAAACCACCCTCTTGCTGTTGCTGCTGTTGCTGCTCGAAGCCGCCTCCAAAACCTCCATCTTGTTGTTGCTGCTGTTGCTGCTCGAAGCCGCCTCCAAAACCTCCATCTTGTTGTTGCTGCTGTTGCTGCTCGAAGCCGCCTCCAAAACCTCCCTCTTGTTGTTGCTGCTGCTGTCCTTCAAATCCTCCAATTCCAAAGAATTGAGCCGATGAACAGGCTAAATACATCAGGGCTATACAAACAAGCAGCTAAATTTTTTGTAAAAAATGAAACAATTTAGTGCAAAATATAATATATATATATGTCCACCATAAAACTTACCAAAAATTTCATCTTGAGGATATTTTGGTTTAATATATCTGCACAATTGACAACGACTGTATTGGCTGAGACAGATTCTTCTCTTTATATACCCGCTTAGTGCCCATAATTTTTCTCCAAAAAAAACTAGTTCCTCAATAGGACAGACCGGGACATCCCCATAGAATTTCAAACCAGTTTTAGTTTTATTTACCATTTTTTTTATTTCTGTCTGCTTGAATGTCTAGCATGTGCGATGTTAGCAACCTCAAAAAGTCGATCGAAGACGTAAATGCTAATTAACTGTCTGATAGATGTTTACGAAGCTTTGCTTAATCATCAAGCTGTATCGGTGGAATTCAACAATATTTTTTTAATTTTATGCTACTACGTATGTTTAGTTCTATTTTGGATATGTTCATTTTGACGAGGACCAACAATTTTGCCAATACCTTCGATAGGCTTAGAAGGCTTTCAAAACCTATACAGACCGAAATATTTGTGGTCCAAAATAATATCAATATTATAACAACATTAAAAGAAATGAGTACCAAAAGTTATGCTTAGTCAAAATACAACTATTATCAAATTTTAGGCTCCGAATTAAAATAATGGAATTCATAACAGCACCAAAAAGAAAATAAGTAAGAAAGTTGCATTCGGGCGCTATTATTATTATTTTGATAAATTTCGATATTTTTTAATTTCTGTGGTGGGTGCGAGTGGGGATAGGGGGTCGTCACCGAAATGTTGTACCGATCTTTAAAGGAGGTGACCAGTTTTCTACCCTCCAAATTTGGTAACTCATGCTTAAAAACTGTGAGAGATATAGGCATTCCCGGGCAACATATCGATATTTGGGGGGTCACCAGCTGTCTACGTGCCAAATTTGATGACTCTATCTTACAAATTGTTGGAAATATAGACGTGTCATCGATTGGAGCTGCCACATATATCTGATTACGGGGGCGGGAGAGGACTTTACCAATATTGATTTTTATTTTTTGTTTGGGGGAGCATTCCAGTTAAAATATTAAATATATCCCAAATTTAATGACTGTAGCTCAAAACTGTGGGAGATAAAAGCATATCCGATTTTTTAAGGCCAGGGGCGCTGGTTCACTTTCTAGTGGGCGTGGCCGGGATATCAAGGTATTAATCTTTAGGGTAGGTCTACGTATCAAATTTGATGACTCAAGCATTAAAATTGTGCAAATGTGCAGCACTTATCGATTCGAGCTATCAGGTATATCGGTTTTTCTGATTTTTAAGGCAAGAGGTGGTGGGGCTAACAAAATATATATGCGATATTATAATTATATAGGCATATCCGATTTGTAAGGGCGGGGCCTCTGGAGGGCGTTCTAGTGGATTTGGCCTTGATATAAAGGGTGCAATCTGTGGGGAAGGTCATCAGCTATCTTCGTTCCAAGCTTGGTGACTCTAACTTTAAAATGGTGGACTTTGTCGATTAACGGCACAAAACCAGTATACTCTTTTCACTTCGTGAACGAGTATAAAAACAATGCCATTAAATGTAGATCTCAACATTAACACGTGTTTACAGTAAAGAAAAAATGATTAGCATTTTAGCCACCATTTAACAAGTTAGTTGAATTCTTAATCATATTGATTTTAATAATTTAACAAATAGCCTTGCCACGCCCACTCACGCTCCGAAACACTTTTAGCATGACCTCCCTTAATTTTTATTATGTTTCTATTGTACTCTCTCATTTTTATTAAGCTACAGTAATTTCCTTATGCTTATGCTTAAGTGCTAAGCTTTAAAAAAAAACATGCATACATTTTGTTTTGTAGTTTTCTATTTTCAGCAAGCAGTTGTATTCAGTAGACTAAGCGCACGTGTACAAAAAGCTAACGCCGTACGATTTAAAAGCAGTATTAAACAAGCAGTTTCAAACAAACAGTTTTAACAGGATCTGCTTGTCTATGGGTTATTTATACACTGCTTGCTTGGCGCTTAAATTCAAATATAAGATTGAATATAATTGAAAATGTATGTGTATTAAACGTACTAAACGATATGTTTCAAAACATATTTTATGTATGTTAAATGTTGTTTATATTTGAAAATATTTTGCCTTTCAGTCAATTTTACTTTAATTCAATTTTATATTTTTTTAAAAAATTACTTTAGCTGCTGCTGTTGCTGATTTTTTCATTTGCTGCTCCAAAGGGTTGCTGCTTATAAAGGATTGTAGAATCATACAAAACAATTACAGCTCTGTGGTTGCCACGCCCCAATATTTGCGCATACGACTTTCATGCTCGGTATAGACATCCTCGTCCAGCTCCTCCTCATCCAAGATATTGTGATCCCGCTCCAGCGTCACGGGAAAATCATATTCAAAATTACTGGGCATGCGCCGCTGCAGGGAGCCAAAGTAGGCGGCATGTGGTCCGCCGCCCAGCTTGGCGTAGGAATCGCGTCCGTTCTTCGCCTCGAAGAGATTGTAGCCGAGGTGGGGCGGCGTCTGCTGGAAGGAGCGCATGCTGCCAAAGTGCTCGACGGGTAGCTGCTTCAGCGGCTGGTAGGGCTGCGGCAGCTGGGGAGTGCTGCTCGAGATGAACTTGTTGGTCACGTTCCGTATCAGGTTCGACTTCAGATCGTTGCAGTCGGCGGCGGTCAACTTAACGGCGGGCAGACGCTGCTTGGAGAATGATTTGGAAATGGTGTTCAGCTCCTTGTCAAACAGGAGCTGGGTGTTCTGCTCGAGCATATATTCCCAGCACTTGAACTGCTCCTCGGACAGCACCGATTCCGTCTCGTCGAGCATCTCCAGCTGCTGCTCCTCCTGCAAGACGCGCGCATGCGCCAATATGAACTCATCCTTGGCCACGGCCTCTTGGCCGCTGTTCTTGTCGGAATCCTTGCCCAACAGATCCGGATTGCTCTGGCCACTAGGCGAGGAGCGGCCGGCCAGCAGCTCCTGCTCCACGTTGCGGTGCCGACACGCATTACTGCGATCGCAACAGGTGCGCTTGCTTACCGATAAGCTCGCTGGTTGCGGGGCGATCAGGGCGGGTTTCCGGCGCACGCTCTGCTTCAGCTCGCGTATCAGATGATCGACATCGGTGCCCAGATGACTGAACCGCACCACAATCACACTGAGGTTCGCTGCGGCTCCAAAACTTTGGGCAATCTCCAGCAGCCGCTTGGCCGCCAGCAGTGCATTCTCTTCCTTGCGCATCTCCCGCGCCGCGCGTCCAATGTCCATCACAGACCACAGATGGTCGTTGCCCAGCACCAGGTACTCATCATCGTTGCCCAGAGTTATCTGCCGGAGTGAGAAAGAGCAATGAAAATCACAAACAATTAATACATCAATATTAGATTGAATGAAATCTTAATATATAAACATATGTATGCATATATATAAATATTTATAAGACTAGCACAGTTTTTAGTTATTCATAGCAAAATTAAAGCTAAAGAGTCCCTAAGATATCATAAATATATATTTAAAGAAAGTTAAAGATAACTTAGTATTTAGATTTTATTAAAAACTACAAAGAAAACAATTAGTTAGAAAACTATTTTTAGAGGATTTTTATAATTTTTAGGTTCAAAACACAGCAGTTTATGGTCATTTTCAGCTTTGTTGAATTAAGGATTATGAAAAAAATAAATCAAAATAAAAAAGTATTTAAATTATTTAAATATTAATACAATTTGTAATACAGCTCAGTATTAAGGTTTTTATCAGAAACTTTAAAACTGTTTCACTCAATATCTCTATGACCTTATTTAGTTAAAATAAAATTGAAATTAGAATTTTTAAGACAAGAATAATTTAAAATTGCTGTTTTCTTAGTTAATAACATCTTGATAGATAAATCAAGATAAAAATGAATCGACTAAATTAATATATTTTCACTGTTCTATTTATACAATTTTTATCTGAAACTTCAGCTTGTTTTAGCGGATTTTTTTTTTAAAAATGTAGCTGACAAAACTTGTGGCCTACCTCTAAAAGTTCCGGATCGGGCAGCGTCTGAGCCTTGTGCTCGCCGCAGGTGGCCGCCGGCTCGGTGAGTCGCAGGTGGGTGGTGCGTCGCACCAGATACGCCTGGAAGTGGCCCAAGTGAGCGAGGCGCAGGACATACCGCTTAGACTTGAGGGCGCGCCCCTTAATGGGCAGCCGCAGCAGGTGGAGGAGGGTGGCACTGCGCAGGCAGCTGTCGCTTTGTCGCTGCGCCGCCAGCAACGTGTACTTCAGATAATCGTTCAGTGGCGACTCCGTCAGCGTCTGCTCCTGCCGCAGCAGGCCGGGCACCAGCTGGGCCATTTGCTGTGCACATCGCGCGTCCGTTTCCGTCTCCGATTCGAACATGCCGAGGAGCGCTTCGTCGGCGCCGTTGAACTGGGCCGAGCGAAGCTGGCTAACCAGTAGCTTGCGGCGCTCGCCCGGCGTCTCGGCAAATCCCAGCGACCAGGCGGTTGTCTTGGCCCTGTGCTGCATTGATTTGGCCGTTGGCAGCGCTGCCCGATTGTTGCCGGACACATCGATCAGGCTCCAGACGCGCTGGCTCTGCGTCTGGCAGGTTTTCAGCTGCTGCTCGTCCACCTGCAGCTGCAGATTGCCGGACAGGTCCAAGTACTTGAGATTGCGCGACGGCACCAGCGACACCAGATTGATCCGATCCAGGTGATTGTGCGCCAAATCGAGTATCCGCAGCCGGCTGAGCCTGGCCAGCTGTGGCGTGCTCAGCAGCAGATTGTTGCAGCAGCGCAGCACCTGCAGCTGGCTTAGGCTGGCCACCTGCTCGGGCAGCTGCTGCAGCATGTTGCCCGAGAGCACCAGCACCTCCAGCTCGGGCCAGTGGCGCACACACTCCGCGGGCAACAGACCCAGCCGATTGTGGGCGAGCCGCAGCACGCGCAATCGGCCCGCATGCAACAGTGGCTCAAAGATATTGTCGCCCAGCTGATTGGCCGTCAGGCTGAGCTCTTCCAGCGCCGCACCATTGTTCTGCTCGTAGCGGGGCAACTGGGACAAACGATTGCAGGAAGCATTCAACACTGTCAGCTGCCCGTGGGTCACGGCAAAGAAATTATCCGGCAGCCGCTGCAGCTCGTTGCTCTCCAGTCGCAGCGACCGAACGCTGCCGAACGCATCCGGCAGATAGTCGAGCTGCTGCAGCGCATTGAAGGACAGATCCAGCGAGCGCAGACAGCCAATGTGATAGTTACGCAGCAGCTCCCTAACGTGGCTCAGATGGTTGTGGCCGGCGCTGATCGCGCCCAGAGCCACACAGCCACCAATCCACGCGGGCAGAGCACTGAAGTAGTTGTGCGAGATGTCCAGCTGCAGCAGCTTCAGCGGCACGCACTTCGATATCGAGATGCTCTGCAGACCTAATCCAAGTAGAGCAAATAATACTGAATAAATAAATAAATAAGCAACTAATCGAATAATTAATTAAGACTAATTTTTTAGATTTTATTTTTGAATAATGATAATATTATTAATAATAATAACAATAATAATAGTAATAATAATAATTATCAATTATAACCGACTGTTTAATACTCATTCACAGTATATTAACAGATTTTAAAAGTCGAAAAGAGTTTTAATAGAGTTTGCGATATTTTGGAAAAATATAGATTTTTGTCCAGCCATATCTTATATGTATTTTCACTGTTCTCAAAGAGATGTAAATGGAGCATTTGAATAGAGTTGAATAAAAATTGCGTTCATGCGGACGGACAGCAAGGCGGAGATTATATAAACCCAATAACAATTCTAAACGAATATAAAAATACAATTTTTGTAGAAAATCTATAATTCGTAATAAATAAATAATTAATACTAAATTGTTATTTTTGTAAGCACACGCTGCGTTCAAGCCCGTCCCGTAATACTTACAGTTGTGATCCGCTATAAGTGTCTGCAGATTTGTGCCATTTATGATGAGCTCAATTAGCTTGTTTCGACTGCATTTTAATATTTCCAACTGTGCCAATGTGCTTAGATCCAAGACTTCCATTTCGTTTTCGCACACCTCCAACTGGGTCAAGTACTTTAAAGTGACAAGAGAGATTAGGTTAGTTCGATATACTTACTTGCATGAACATAGATGGCATTGTGTGATCTATGCTTACATTGTAATTGCCAATTAAAATGCTGCCGCACAGTTGGTTGCCCCGAAGGCTGAGCTTCTTCAGGGGAGGGCTGTCATTTGGACTGTCTTCTGGGTTTTGACCATTGATGGAGCCGCGTTTTATGGCCAGTTCAGAAGTGGTGTTGTTGTTGTCGGTTTTAATGTTTTTGTTGCTGCCGCTATTCTGGTTGTTCTTGTTATTGTTGCTGTTGTTGTTGTTGTTGTTGTTCTTGTTTTCGCTTCCATTGCTGGCCGAAACTTTTAATTTCGATTTGTTTAGCTCAGTCGTTTTCTTTACGGCCTTAAGCATTGTTTGTCTAACCCACGACGCTGGTTGCGGGGCGGCGGAGGGGTCCGAATGTTAACAACTTACCACACTGCATGCATGAACAAACACGCCGGAGCCAAAGAAAAGGCCAAGAAACAGACACTAACTGCAAGCAACAGCAACGAATTCGAATAATTATAAATAATATTAAATATAACATTTTAAAACAAAACATCGTTATTTTGTATTATTACATTTAAATTATAGCAATTTCCATAAATAATTATTATTTATTTATTATTATTTTTTTCTTTCTTAATATTGTGGTATTTCAAAAACTCGAGTCTTCTTTTAGTACAACAATCTACACCGGATCCAGGTCTATGCACAACTGAAGACTACTTGCCGTTACGACGAGCCAAAACTGTTACGCTTGAGAAACCCCCACGGTTGCTACTACGCCCTCCCCTCCCCCTCACTTAGCCTGTGCTCATATGTTTTCAATGGGTTCGTTGCAATACGAATATATTTCTAAGCCGCTTTTGTATTGTGAGTGTGCCATACGAGATTTCTGGCGCAATCATTATTTCTTGTAAGCGTACTACAGTACATACTCAATATGATGAACTTGAACTTTTTGTTGAAAAAAGTAAGAATCAAGAGGTAAATGTGGATTCTGCTCAAGTTTTGCATTTACTAGTCGCTTAAATTTAAATATTTAATATTAACCGAACATTTGTACCGCATATGGTATACAACAAAAGAAACACTGATAAAAGCTTAACACACACGATTGAAATTTATCGCTTTTGAACATACGCGCACCCACACGCGAAGGACAGGATCGATCGATTTGGCAGTCGCGCACAGAAACTAAATCATCTCATCAAAGCCACGCTTACGCAAAGCCAGTATTCTAATTAATATAATGGCAGCTAAGAGCACACAATTATTGTAACTCCTTCACACACACACCATCCCTATCGCTGTTTGTTTCTCTTTCTCTTTAAAAGTTGCAGCCTGCACTACAACCATATGAAGGAACCAAAAGCATGTCTCTTTGAATGAATGCCATCACTTAATTTAATGAACTTTATGCAAGTAAAACAAGCAGCCAAAGCAAATTCTTAGAGCGTTCCATTTAGACAGTTTCCTCTGTACTTTAAAAATGGGCGCTCACAAAAATGATTGTTCGCTTTTCGACATTCATGTATGTATGTATGTATATCGAGTCTGCACTCTAAATAGAGTTTAGTTTATGCTTAGCACACCATTCCACAATAATCTGGAGTATGCTTCTCACAAAAAAGTGGGGAAGTTGTTGCAAGATCTATACTCACCACGCGCTGGTTGTTTGATAATAGCAATGTATAGGTACGGTGTTTATATGTGGAGTTAAGCACACAACTTTATAACAGTGAATGGAACAGCGGCTGATTTTAACAAGACGATAACGATATCTATAGTTTTTCAAGGTGCAATGTTATAGTTGACTGAGAATGAACGATAGGGATAAAAAAGCATTTGTTTGTGTAGCTTTGTGTATTTTTTTACACGAATTTAAGAAACAATTTGTTTTTATTTTTCACTGAAATATAATAATCGTTTGTCATGCACTTACGCATTGGCAGAAACTCTTGTAATAATGTATTTCATATCATTTCATTTCAATATTTTTTCTTTCTGGTTGTTATTTTACTTATTCTTTCTTTTTTTTTTAAGTTTTTGTTTCCATAAAAAAGGTAACAACGTTTTTACATAATGAAAAAAAAAAATTCTAACTGTGGATGTAGTTTGGCGTAAAAACTGTCATTATATAAATCTCAACTTTGCCATATACTACATATAGTTATATATTTATACGTATTGTATTTGCATTACTTGTGGCCAAGTAGGAGGATATATATATAAATGTATATATTTAAAGGAAAAATAAAGTAACGTGTTTTATACATAATTTACGCCATATTCAATTACGTGTAGGGTGTATGTGTGTGTTTGTGTGTTTGTATATATATATATATGTCGTAATCTATTTATAATACAATGTAAAACCCAATGCTAAAATCTGTTTAAACAAGGTAGCAGCAAAAATAAATAATTACTAGTTAGAAAAATTAATTAGTTTTAATTATAATTATTATTTAACGTTAACTAAGCACATGCTCTCTCAAAACTCAACACGGCGCCTCCCTCACATTGGAGTTTGAGTTTCATTGTGTATGTGTGTGTGTGTGAGCGTCATCCAGAGCGATAGAGAGAGCTGTGTGTGTATGTGTGTGCTACACTACGCTCATATTGTTTATACACATTGGTATGGTATTTGCTAACATTTTTATTGTAATGCTACATTTTTTGTTTTGCTTGCTTGTTTTTATCTTTGCTTATTTATTTCATTATGCGCTTATTATAGTTTTTTTATTTTTATTTTATTGTTTTCGTACATTACGCATGCATTTACAAAAAGATGCCTGTTACGTCACAAAACACGCACACAACGTGTGCGCTACAATTGCGCGAAGTCCTTCGATTTTGTAACATCTCGTTTGTTTTGTATTTTTGCGGATTTTCTTAGCTCAATTCAATTTGTTGTTAGTTGCTACATTTGTCAGCTGTTTCTATTGTTGTCTATTGCCCGTGCTTTTTGCTTTTCTGTATACTTAATTGGTAAAAATATTCATATAAGGGCGGGCATTATACATAGACATAGTATTTTTAATATATAACTACAGTTACTATCTGCATAATTCGCCTGTGTGGTGTGCACAAGTTTGTTAATTATTATAATTATATGTATCATTTTTTTTTTTGAGTTTTTCTGTTTTGTTTTCATTTGTTTTTGTTATAGGCTTGATCTGGCTAACGCAATTTGCATAAATTGGCTTAAACAACTAAGAGACGTGGCTAAGGCGTGAAATTTGATTTCCGCACATTTACAAACATTTTTAAATCTTTAATTGTGTAAGTAGTTAATAATTATAATAGGTGTTAATTATATATATATATATATATAATGTGTGTGTCTGTGTATTAATTATATATAGATGCATCATATATATGTGTGTGTGTATATGTATTATACAAGTCCTATTTGCCCATGCTGGCCATGGCCGCCACCGCTGCCGTTGGCGTTGTCGACGTCGCCGCGTTTTTTAGCATGTTGCCCACATCCTTGTGTTCGACGTTGGAGGCGTCGATGCTGCCGGTGTTGGGATTGGTAGACGTGCTGTAGTCCAGCTTATAGTTGGCGCTGCGCGTCACATCCTCCATGGACGCCTCCTGGCAGTCGCGGCCGCTGTGCGTCTGTGAACCGCAATTGTAGCAGGAGATGATCTTCTGGGCCACAGCGCTGCTCGCCCCGGTTATGGGGCAAACGCTGAGCGTGCTGTACGGCGTCGTTGCACCCGTCGCGACCAGCAATTGTTGCTGCTGCTGCTGTTGAGACACTGGCGCTGACGTTTGCACGGCGACCGCGTTTGTGCTGACCACTGCCGTCGCCGTGTTGCGGCCCATTTGCGCCGCCGTGACAGCTGTGGGCGCGGCTGTGACGGGCACCGGCGGATAGGCGAGGCCACCATGGTAGGCCTGGTAGAGCAGTTCACCATTGTGCGGCGGCGGCGGCAACGGGAAACGAAAGGAATTGTGCAGCGCATGCGGCGGCGGTACATGATGTGGCTTTATTAACGACTGCGGTCCCCGACCGCTTGGCGGAGGATATGAATATGTGGCATTATAAGCTGTGATTGTTGGCGGTGGTTGTTGTTGTTGCTGCTGCTGCTGCTGCTGTTGCTGTTGCTGTTGCTGCTGCTGCTGCTGCTGTTGTTGTTGTTGTGGCTGCAGCAGCACTGTTGTCGCAGGCGTACTCACTGCAGACGGACTTATGAGCAGCGATTGCTGCTGCTGTTGCAAGGTCTGAGCTTCGCTGGGATTGCTCGTCGCATAAATCTGCTGATAGCTCTTTTCCACACCATTGCGCCCATTGAGACGCTGTTGCAGGCTAAGCTGCTGCTGCTGCTTGTTGCTAAGATGATGCTTCTGCTGCTGTTGATAACTTATACCCACTGTATGGTTGCCTAGTGTGGGCGTGGGCGTTTCTGGTGGCGTTGTCTCGCCACACGAACCATTCGAGCAGCCCGATTCACTGCTGGTCGTCGCAGCACTTTTGCTAGAATTCATCCGCGCGGAACCGCTGCCATCATCATTTATATGCATACTGTGCATCGTCTGGGCAAGTGTGCTCGGTTTGATAAAGTTGTTCATCTGATAATGTGGCTGCTGCTGCTGCTGCTGTGGCTCTTGACTCACCGGCGACTGCTGCTGCTGCTGTTGCTGGTGCGCGTAGGCATTCGCATTGATACGCTGATGTGTCACACGGGGATAACTCGCGTTGCGTATAATACTGGACAGGCTGCCTCCGCCGCCCTCGCCGATGTTCTGCAAATTAGAGACAAGATCGATATACAAACTAACGTTAAGCAAAGATTTACAAATTGAGCGTAGAATATAGCTTATATATATGGTTATACGTATATATTCCATAAGACTAGAAGGTATTTTAAAGGTTAACTTAACGAGCCAAGGCTCCAAGTTGACTTTCTTTGACTCACCTCGTCGTAGTGTTGCTTGACATGCTGCGACGTTAAATTCGCGTCCACGCTACCAACGGACGTTGACGTTGGCGTTGGCGGCGGTGGCGTTGTCTCCACAGAGGGGCGACGCGTATTTTTGACGCCGCCCGGCAGACGCTGCGGCAAGCTGCGCAGCTGTTGCTGCTGTTGCTGCACTGGAGCGCTGGTACCGCGTTCACGCTGTGGACTGGTGGTGCGACTACTCGATGGCGACGACTGCTGGCTGCTTAGCATGGGCGAGCTGGCTTGTGGCGGCACCTGATGATCCAGGCTCTGTGGTTGCGGCTGCTGCTGCGGCACCGGATATATGCTGCGTCTGGGCCAAACACTGGCCGCCGCTATGGCATTTGTGTCCGCTGGAATGGTGATGTTGGATTGCATCAAATGTTGCATGCCCTCGACTTCAGAGCCGGGCATTAGCTGCAATTGCTATGGGAAATCAAAAGCCAATTCACATTTATATAACTGACTAAAGAGTGAAGCAAGGCAAGTGTTTTTTATAAACGTTATTCGCTTACCTTGGTCCAAGGTTGCGTATACATCAACGGCGTTGTCACCTGCTGCGTTGGCACCACTTGTATAATGGCATGATGAAAAGGCTGCTGCTGCTGTTGCTGATGCAGCAAATGCTGTTGATGCGACGACTGTGGTTGTGGCTGTGGCTGTTGCTGCAGATGCTGCTGTTGTTGTTGCTGCTGCTGTTGTTGTTGTTGCTGTTGATGGCTTAACATTTGTGTTGACTCATCTGCCATACGCTTGATCTCCTTGATCTTGGTCAGTATTTCGCCGCATTTGGTGTTCTGATGGTAGGAGAAGACCGGATGTTTGGCCGCCATCGTATAGACGAGCAACAGTTCCAGGATCGTGTCCTGATCGTTGATGCTGGCAAAGTCACGCTCACCCCAACATTCGAGAGTGCGAAAGATTTCCGTAACACAATTGCGATTGCAGGCGCGTATGAGCGCCAAATAGAGCGCCATCTTGCGGCGAATCTTCTTATCGGTCGGCTCACCTTTTTGGCAATTCTGCATATCGGCTGCCAGATCCTGCGGATTATTGGCGCGCAACTCCATGCCGCGCAACTCGGGCGAATCACGCCGTCCAAGCTCCTCTAGGCAGGTGCCCAGAAAACGCAGCTCGAACGGCAAACACGCCTCGAACAGAGAACACATGGTATCGATTCGATTATAGCTCTCCAGAGTCTTGAACCACTGCAGCACGTCTTTGGGACAAATCATTTCCAATGTTTGTGTGGCTGGCACGCACGCATCTACAACTAAAGTTGGGCCTGGAGTATTTTCTATGTGTGTATGTGTATGTGTGTGCGTGTTTGTGTTTGGTGTCTCTGTGATGTGTATTTGTGTTTATGTGTGTGTTTGTGTAAGTATGTGTGTGTTTGTGTAAGTATGTGTGTGTGGTGTGTGTGTGTTTAGTGGCTGCTGCTCTAGTTACGTGTGGTGGGTGCAAAAACCACAACAACAACTATAATAACAACAAGAACAACAACAACAATATGTCGCTTTGTATTTGAGCAGAGCAGCTGCTGTTGCTCCTCCACTCGCTTGTTCTGCTTTTGCTCGTTGCTTCGGCGGCAGCTAATTAACTTTTACGCACGTTTTTTTCTTTGCTCTCTCCTTTCCGATTTTATTTAGCGTTTTGCTTTTTATTTAGTTCACTTTTGCGTTGCTTCACAAAGAAAACGACGACTGCTGCTGCTGCTGCTGCCCACTGCTAGTTGTCGCATACATTTGCGGGCGCTGCTGCACCAATGTGGCCAGAGAGACTCCACACACGAAATCTACTCGCTGCTGCTCGACGGATTTGACTCGTCGCTGCCACAGAATGCTGTGGCTGCTGCTTACTTGCATGTAGTAGACTCTTTTCTCTATTTACTTTGAACGCGCACATCCACTGTTTATTATTTATGCCTTTAGCACAGTTTCCTCAATTCATTATTTGTTTATTTTATGCCCTTTTTTTTGTTACATTTGCGCACTTTACATTTTTCGCTTTGCGGAAATTTTCAGCTTTCTGCTCCCAAGTATAATGCAACTAGATAGGGTTGTTGATATATTGCAAAAGGTATATCGATAGGCGATACTTAACTATCGATATGCTATTGTGAATAGGTGTGCTCTACATTAATATCTTTAAAAAAAAAAGTTAGTTATACTACAATTAGCCAAGTATGTATGCATTTAATAAAAGCTTACGTATATATATACATATATTATGGCGCCCACAAAATTATAATTAATGTTGAATATCGATTAACTACATATTTGACTTACTCGCTTAACAACACTCACAACGCACACTTAACAGCACATAAAATTCGAGCTTGTGAAACGATAGTTGTGGAGCGTAAAATATTCACGGGAAAATACCG
>JAWNMO010000396.1:0-62512 GCA_035043915.1 Drosophila paramelanica
TCAAAATACTTATGCCGCTGGTAAATTCGTTGCCTGCTTGCATTCTTATCAGCAGAAAGAAATGATAAAAGATAATAGACAAAATATTTAGCATATTTACAGTTAATAATATGCACTTCACTTTGAGCATCATTTTCGCTTTGTTGAATACAACGGTACTTAGCAAAAGAGACTAAAAGTCAAATGTAAGCTATGTCAAAATATATATGCCGACTAGTGTATGTTATTACTTGAACGCAGAAAATAAAAAAGTAATAAAAAATAAAATTAATAATATATTTTATATATGTGTAATTAAATTTATTTTAGTTCGGTTAATTGTTTTATGTTTGTTTTTAATGTTTCCTGTTAAAAAGATGTACCTCAAATCTTATTTATATTTTGCTTCCTGTTTTATTTCTTTTAACATATTATAGCAATTTGCCGTGTAAAATGGAACATTAGGTGTGAAAAGAATTAGTTTTAGTTACTTTTGGCTATGCAATAGCTGCCTACTATGCTACGAAAGTCAACTTTTAAATACTTACGAATTTATCAGTGTGTAATAGCTCTGCTGAATTTTAATTTTTTTTGTAAATAAATTGTAATGTTGTTTATTGTTATTATATGTTGAAAGTTAAAGATATAAACTAACCATTCTATAGATAATTCTAATGAACTAGCTGAGGTTGGTAGGTGGTAAGGTAGGTATATAGAAATTTTGTAAGGGGCTGACAACGCGGTTCCGGCAAAACGATTTTATTAAATTTACGAGATAATTTAGATAAAGAAATTATATAACTATCGAAACAATAATTTTTTAACCCATATTTAATCGTATAGAGAATTTTATTCTTAATAATTTTGAATTTAAACAAATTTCAAGTTCCGTCCCTATGCTAACTTGACGCACATTTGTTCCGTTAATCTAGTTCAAGCAGCTGTTTTTAATGATTTGTTTACTGTTTTTCCCGATTTGTTTTCGGTCATGTCTCGGGATTGCATCTTTCTGGTTGTGGGCGGCGGCATTGCTGGCGTCTCTTGCGCCGAGGCCTTGGCTGTATGCTGTCCCAATGCATCTATTTTGCTGCTCACTGAGTCGAGCATTGTGAAGAGCGTGACGAATCTGGTGCCCGTTGCGCGTTATCTGCACAGATTCGATGTCAGCGAGCAGGACGTGACGGATTTGCGTGCCTGCATAGGCACCGTTGTCGATCAGCTGGCGCACATTAATAGCAGCAAACACTGGGCGCGCACCAAGTCGGGGTTGGTGATAAAATATCGTTATCTCTGCCTATGCACTGGTGGAGCAGCCAAGTTGTTTAGCACGGATCAGGTTGAACAGCAGGCACGCATCATTGGCATACGCGACACGGACTCGGTGCTAGAGCTACAGCGCCGGCTGGCCAGTGCTAAGGATGTGCTTATCTTGGGCAACGGCGGCATTGCCAGCGAATTGGCGCACGAGCTGCACAACGTTCAGGTGCACTGGGTAATTAAGGATGGTCATATATCTGCTACTTTTGTGGATCCCGGCGCCGCTGAGTTCTTTCAGCTGGCCAAGCAGGAGACGTCTGCAGCAGCTACGACAGCGCCGTTAACGGCCATAAAACGGATGCGCTACGACGAAATGCAGCCCAAGGAGCAGGAACAACAAAAAAAACGTGGCGCTGCCCTGGGACCCGACTGGCATCGCAGCTATAATTTGAGCGGCGGAGCTGACACTTCCGGCCGACTCCTGCCCCAAATTTATTACAAATCCCACATTGAGCACATCAAACAGCTGCCAGATGGTGGCCCCTTGTGCGTGACTGTGAAACACGAAGATGATAGTGTGAAGCAGCTGAGATGCGATTTTATAGTGTCTGCAACGGGTGTACAGCCGCGACATGAATACACATCGGATGAGCCGCTCCAGCTAGCCGCGGATGGGGGCATCAATGTGGACGAAATGATGCGTACGAATCTGGACGATGTTTATGCGGCAGGTGATGTGTGCACAGCTGCCTGGGAGAGTGCGCCACACTGGTTTCAAATGCGCCTGTGGACGCAGGCGCGGCAAATGGGCGCCATGGCTGGACGCAGCATGGCCGCCGTGCTCGAAGGCGCAACTATCTACCAGGACTTTTGCTTTGAGCTATTTGGCCATGTCACGCAGCTATTTGGCTATTCTGTGGTATTGCTAGGGCGCTTCAATGGCCAGGACTTGGGCCGCGACTATGAGCTGCTCGTGCGCTGCACCCGCAACAAGGAGTACATTAAGTTTGTGCTGCAGAATGGACGGTTACGTGGTGCCATACTGATTGGCGATACGGATCTAGCGGAGACCTGCGAGAATTTAATACTAAATGGCACCGATCTGACTTCCTTCGGCGATGATATACTCAATCCAGATATTGACATTGAAGACTACTTTGATTAATATAGATAAAACAGATGTACAAATAAAGTTTTATGCTTACGCTTAAGGTCTACATTAATTTTAGATGATACTGCGCTTTTTCTTCTTGTGTCATTTGAGCTTTCCCTCGGAGCCTGTAAAACAGCAATGTGGAAATTATAAAGATTTGAAAATTCGCATTGAAGCGATGGCCTTACTTACCCACATATTTGATTTCATCGAAAGCCTTGCGCGCCTTCTTTAGCTCCTCGTTCATAGTAAGCAGATCCTTAACTCGGGCATATTTGCGCTGATCTTTGCGAACCAGAAATATGATATCTTCCACTTGGACGCGTCCAGTGCGTCCGATTTCCATAGCGCGGTGTGTGGTCTCTGCTATATACTCTATGACCAGATCTTCCAGTAGATCAACTGTTTCCGTATAGGGGTTCTTGTCGTCGCCAAAGCCAAACATCATGCAGCGCAGTTCCTTGCTGAAAAGACGCTTGCGGCCCGAATTTGTAGATACCATTTGCTCATCATCAACATCTTCATCGAACTGAAATTTATTAATTTATAGTTGATTCATAGTATATATAACCATAATACTCACATCGGCACCTTCAAAGTGATCATCGGGCGTGTTACTTGCAGCCATTTCGTTTGTGTTTTGTGTGTTTTGTTTATAAAACTACAGGAGATAATAACGCAGGCCACCAACAGCAAGTATCGATGCTGCATATTCTGCTGTACACGATCAGCAGCTGGTTGCTCCGTTACTCATCATTAAACTGAAACTAATATATTATTTGTCAACGTGCTTGCTTATCTATTCAGTGTTTTGTTTATAAAATTAGGGAAAATAAATCTCCCTTTGAACTAGAAGTATTAATTCTACTAATTGCGCGCGGACCATGCTCAGTTTCCGGCAGTGACACTGTTATCGATAGCTTGTTCGTTAGCAGCTCTGTTATAGTCGAGGCAGGCGCAGCTTCAACACACGCACATTCAAATTTAAACGCCTGTTGCTAATTAAATAAATAAACAAACGCACCGAAAAATGGATGTTTATACATTCGAAAAGTCGTTTCTTGAGCGCCTGAAGGAAGCAGAGGCTGTTCTATCGTGGGACAACGCCGCCATGCCTGCTTCGCAGGTGCGCTCCGAGTGGAAATCGTATGTCGAGCTGCAAATTGAGCCAGCAGGTAAGCGGATCACGCACACTTGCGCAGAAAATAATTAAAACGCACACATGCACTGCACGCAGGATGGCAGGCTATGTGGAAAATACCGCGCGTCATCTGCGAGGATTTGAAGCTGCGCTATCCTACAATTGTTTTTGGCGTTGTGGACCAGGTGATATTCGATGAACTAAAGGCGGTGTTTACGGTGACGGCGGTGCAAGATCAGGATGTGCATTTGCCGGAGAGCAATGAAGTCTCGTTGGTTGATCTGTGGCCCACGTTGCAGCAGGAGAACTCTGCCTTAAATGTGGACACGACTGCAGAGTGTATTGATCGGTTGCGTTTCTTCTACGCGCACGTCTGGATGCCCTGGGATAAGGATTACGACGATGATCGTGATTGGGTGCAGATGCATTTGCAGGCGCGCATTCAGTTGGCGTGTGATTTAAGCAAAAATCGCCTGCCACGTCCACTGGCGCTGCACATGCGCACGCTCCTGATGGAAGCGCGCTATATACAGCAGCGTCTTGAGTATTTGGAGTTGGACATGAGCGATGCCGAGACCGAGAGCGACGATGAGGCCGTGGAGCTTAATGACAATGCCACAGATCCGTCACGCAAGCAACCCAAAACTGATAACCTGAACAAATCCATGGTGCCAGTCACAGGTCTAATGTGTCTGCATCTCCGGCTGGCGATAATACGCAGCGAATTTGAGATATTGGAGAATGCCGAAATGCGACGTGCATACAGTGAACTGCAGAGCAATGTGCTCAAACGACATCTGCTGCAGCGCAGCCCTGGACGGCTTGGCCAGCTAACGGAGCAGGTGGAGCAAGCGCAAATGTGCCACCTGGTAACGGTACCTGGTGAGTTGCAAACACAGATAGATCTTCTGACGCTAGCCAAACAGCATGTAACGCCGCATAGAAAAGTCCAGCTGGGCAACACCCTGCAGGTAAACACCTCACAAAATGTACATATAGTTTATAAATTTTAATGTGGCTCAATTGCAGGATGTGCTAAGCATTTCGCAGCCCAACGATGACATCCTCATATCACCAGGACAACACACGATTAAGTTTCTGGAACATCTCAATGACAACGGCAGCATCAGGGGCCTAATCGAAGCTGATACAGTTATTGCGCCTAAGTCTGAGCTCTCCAAGTTGCCGTTGATTTGCTCGAGTGATGAAGATAGCACGCTGTTAGTCATCGATGGCGACTACACGTTGTCACAGCTGGTTCTGGACTGCCGTCACGTGCGTCGGGGCATTCTGCTGCGATGTGGCACGCTGACACTGCGCAGCTGTCGCCTTCTTGGCGATGGAAGCTCGAGCACTCAGGAGGCCATTGTGTGCATGCCGAAAGCCAGACTGCAGCTGCAAGATTGCCTGCTGGAGAACTTTGCCATTGGCATTTCAATGCGCGCTGAAACCAGCGCCGAGTTAGGCAATGTGTGCATCCGTAAATGCAGCACAGGCTTGGAATTGCTGGATCGAGAAACCAAGTTGAAATTACAGGGCAACGATTGCAGTTTTCATACCTGCAATCTGGGCATATTGGCTGATGGTATCGCTCTGCCCAATAGTAGTGAAAAGACCTTGGCACTGAAGCATTTTAGCGAGCTGCAACGGTGCGTAAATCTTTAGTTTGAAATCAAAATTGTTTAAAACTAATCTTGAACTTAATTTTGCAGCTACAACGAGGCCAACTGGCTGGGAAATTGTGTATTTAATAAGTGTTTACGCAATGTGCGTGTTTTCAATGAATCGGAACAACTTCTGGCCAAACGCACGCATCAGAATCTGCTAATGGAGGAGATGGACGGGGAGAACAAAGAGAATATTAATTAGTCTTGTAGTGTATGTCACGTAAATCGAACAATAAAAAGGCAAATATGTAATTTTATCCAGTTATGTGTGTACATGTAATTTATTAAAATATTGGAGACAGTTCAACTTAACTTAAAGGCTTTAGCACAAGACGCAAGCAAAGGTCCGTCTTGGCTATTTTTATATCATAATTGACTACGAAATTTTAGATAATTTATTTTTAATAAAAAAAAAAATACTAAAAAACGGTTAAAATTAGTGATTTCAAAATTTTCCGTAACGGTTTCCTTTAACCGCCAAATTAAATATCGATAGAAGGCTATCGGCCAAACTCAACTCCATCGATACCCATATATGAGTACTTTTGCGCACTCATAAAAAAGAATACCGCTGTTTACAACCCAAACGAAGCGTTTGCTATTTAATTGTGTTTAAAACGTCGCCATAAAAGCACTATATTCTACACCAGAAGGCAGCATGTCCAAGGAGCACTGGATGCGCGACTTGCCGCTGGAGCTCCGCGACTTATCAATTGTCAACCTGGCCATTCCAGGTAGATGATCTCATCCAGCAAAAAACAATTCTTAATTGGTCAATTAATATTCAAGAGATTCCGCCGTAGGTTCCCACAACACGATGACATATGGTATTAATAGCAGCTCGCAACTGGCGCCGGATGCAGACAACGCCATACGACGCTGGCATCGCCTCTTTCCCTGCTTTGTGCGACGTTGGTCAAAGAATCAATCGTCAACCATTTTGGAACAATTGCAGCTGGGCGTGCGTTATTTCGATCTGCGCGTGACACAAAGCGATGGCAAGTTCTACTATTGCCACGGGCTCTTTGCCATGGAGGTGTTTGAGCCACTGCACGACTTGCGCCAATTTCTGGACAGCCATCCGGATGAGGTGGTCATACTGGACTTGCAGCATTTCTATGACATGGACGTGGAACAGCACCGGCAGCTGCACAAGGAGCTGCTAATGTTCTTCGATCAACGCCTATATGCGGCCACAGATGGCACCCTGCTCGAATGCACGCTGACGCGCTGCGCCCAGTTTCAGTGCCAGGTGGTGCTCATCTACAGGCGCTGCCCGATTGGCCTACCCCCACAGTTCTGGCCCAGCTACGCCTGGCCGACGCCCTGGCCCAACACAGCCAGCGTAAAAAAGCTTCAGTCGTTTCTCGAGGAATCGCTGCTCTCGCGCCAGCCCCAACAGGGCTACGTCTCCCAGTGCCTGATCACGCCGACCGGCCGTTATATAGCGCTGCGCGTATTCTTCACGCTCAAGCGCACAGCCAAGCGCGTGGATAAAAAGCTTAGGCCCTGGATATTGGAGCAGCTGCCAGGACCCTTCTCTAGCGGACAATCGCCACGAGTGAATGTTTTTCTGGCCGATTTTGTTAACCTCAAGAAGGGACAGTTTTGTGATTGGGTCATCGATTTGAATACGAAGCTGGAGCCCGCTCAGTACGAGCTCAACTCGGAAGAGCAGCTTTGATGTTCCACTTGTCGTACAAATATTGTTAAATAATTATTTATTTAGGGTGCTATTTTATAGGAAAGTATACAAATTCAATTGAGAAGCAGAGAAGCCTTCCAATTCAGCAGCTACCCATTGAAGCTACTATTTTGTTATATTTGACTCTAAAATCGTATATAGCCCTAATTTGTTGTTTTGTTTTGTTGATTCGATTTTTACTTGAACTTTTACACTCTACACAATAAATGAATATAATTGGAATTAGGTTATTGCTAATTGACCCTCATGCATAGTGGCGATAAGAAAATGCAATTGGTTCAAAAGAGGTAAAGATAAGTTATATGCAATTGTGTTATTGTATGCCCCCAATTCTCCATGTACTATATATAGAGTACTTAAAAAATTAAATTTTCATGCATTTCAGTTTTAAAAGCTTTTGCTATGGAAACGTTTGAGCAAACGCTTATAACATATAAGTACACCACGAAATTTTTATATTCTTATTATATATAAATTTAAGTGATATTTTGCGCATGTATTAGGAGCTCAGAATTGTCAAGTTTGGAAAACAAAATAGCTTCATTCAAATCAAATTCTTCGAGTGCACATTTTAGCATAAAAATAATAAAAATGTTAGTAATCTGAAAGGGTGGAAGTGGGCGTGGCGGATATTGTTCGCTTTGATCTTCAGCGGTCATCAAAAACAGATCTGCCAGATTTGGTGACTCTTAAATTGTGATTTAGATTTCATCATCAATATTTATACGATCGCTTTAAAAGTAATCCATATATATATATAAATGTATATAGAGCGAACAGCAGTTAACAGTTAACTTAAAAATTGGTTATATTTTCATAAATATATTTATATATTTTTATACATATATTCAAAAACGAATAAAAACAATTACAAGTAAATGCATTTAAGGTCATCAAGTGTGAATATGAATGCGCCTAGCATATCGCCATATATCAATCGATGAGGAAACGTACCGCCTTCTGGGCCTTGGTGGGCGAGTTTACCGTCGCGGATTGCGCCAGGCAGCTGTGCATGTCCTGCAGCACATTGTCCAGCTGATCCAAAGTCTGTTGCAGTTGCTTGGCCAGTGCGCCGGCATCCTGTTGATTCTCGCGCTGACGCAGCGCGTGGGCGCAGTGGCCGCGCAGTCGTTGCGCGGAACGCTGCATCAGCTGCAACTCGTGTTGTGCCAGCTGGGGCAGGTTGTCAGCATACTGAGGTGCCGTCTGTTCGTCCAGATCGTAGGTGAGCAGTCGTTTTGTGTACTGCACCAAAGGGCTGGGGCTATTGGAGCCGCTGCTGGGGCTGAGCAGGCGCTTGAGCGGCTGTTTGAGCAGCGCATCCTTCACGGCGCTCAGATTGAGCGCAATGCGATTGGAGTTGTGCGGCTCGCTGAGCGTCTCGTTCAGCTGTGCGTCCAGTGGCTGCCAGTCTATCTCAACGCTTTGGAAGATGTTGGACGACGGCGGCGCCGCGTCCCGCAGCAGGTCCAGCCAAACTCCCAGCCTTGCTGTGGGCCATTCAGCCTTTAGGGAGCGCTGTCTGTCCACGATGAGAATGGTCGTGCGAAGCAGACCGAACTCGTCAGGCGTCTGCCTCTGGCGGAACTCCAGCTGGTGCTGGCCGAGTTGGCGACAGCGCTGTGTCGCTTCCTTGACCATCAGTTGTGTCTTGTGCAGACTCTCCTCACTGGGATTTAGCATGATATGCTGTATATCCTCGAGCAGGGTGGACTTTTGTGCCGATGGGGTTATCTGCGGCGCCTTCTGTTGCGCCTGCTTCTGCTGCTGGGCCAGCGCCTGGCGTTCCGTTTCGAGCATTTCGCTGTTGCACTTGTACTTGAACTGCTCTAGTTCGAGGCACTGCAGCCGCTCGGCAAAGTCACGTGCATGCTGCGCCCGCTCCAGTTCGATGTGGCTGAGGGCGGCGCGCTTCTCCGCCTCCAGTTCGCTTCGCAGCTGCTGCTCCTGCTTCTGCAGGATTTCCTGGTGCGCCAGCTGAAAGTCGACCGGCAGCTGTTCGGTTTTGCCGCGCCGACTGCAAAAAGGATTCGAGATGCGGAAATAGTGCGAGCCGCCGATGACTAAACGATCACCGTGGTAGAGCTGCTGGCGCTGCTGCAGCAGCTCCCCGTTCACATACGTCTCAAAATCCTCGCTGCCCGGACTCACGTACAGCCGGCCAGTGCCTTCGTGCTCGATGCTACAGTGCTGCAACGCCACCAGCGGCCCGTCCAGCACGATGTCCGGCAGGGCGCCCGGAGGCGCACCTGGCATACGGCCGCGTCCGATGTGGACAGTGCCCGGCGGCAGCAGGTAAAAGAGGGTGCCGCTGAGCATCGGGTCGTCCGTCAGGTTGACCAGGCACGCCTGCCTCTGGTCGGCGGATAGCTCCAGGGCGAGGCCCTTGCGCTTGAGCAGGCGCAGCTCCGATTTGCGCTGATCCTCGGCCTCCTTGAGCTTCTCCATCCAGCTCTTTTGGGCGCGACTTAGCTCGCGTTCACGCTCCGCCAGCTGCTGACGCAGTGCCTCCACTTCGCTGTCATCCACCGACGTCTCGATGATGATTTTGCGCGGCGCCGGCGGATTGATGTTATTGGCGGAGAGGCGACGTTGGCGTTCGTATTCGTTGCGCAGCGACTTCAGGCGATCCACCTCGGCGCGCAGATCTCGAATGATCTTGTCGTGCGCCGACTCGTTCACCTTTACGCGATTTACGATGGAGCGAGCCTTGCACGCGTAACGCAGCGTCGCCAGCGTCTCGTCTGCATTGAGGCTGGCCGGCGAGATGGTGGCCAACATCACTGTCTTTGAATTGCCGCCGAGGTTTTCCTGCAGAGAAACGGTAAGTGAAAAGCGGTTCATTATTGCATCGTTGTATTATTTTTTTTTTTTGGTGAAAAATATAATTCATGCTTAAGCAATAGGCGATAGAATTGACGTTAGCAGCAGAGAAGCTTCAATGTTTATTTCCAAGTGATTTTATTTCATATAAAGTAACTAAAATTCAGATAAATTGAAAATTTCGTATGACACAAATTCAAATATCCCGCCCTATACCCAAAGGAAAAAACGAAATTATTTTTTTATCGAAAATATGCCGATTAAAGTATCGAAAAACTTTTTCTAGACTTTCACTTTTGATAAACTAATTAATCGAGTTTAAATAAATGATTATGGTCCTGGCAGCATTACTGGTTTTTGCGCTTCTTTATCACCAACCTTAAGTGTGCTTACACTTAACGGCAGCATAGTAAATAATAGGTACTTAAACATATTCATATATACATACATATGTATCATGTATGCATGATTATGTGTATATAAATATTTCCACATGCCCGAGTAGTCTTAACAAAAGAATTATGACCT
This sequence comes from Drosophila paramelanica, assembly GCA_035043915.1. Classification (NCBI taxonomy): domain Eukaryota; kingdom Metazoa; phylum Arthropoda; class Insecta; order Diptera; family Drosophilidae; genus Drosophila; species Drosophila paramelanica. The sequence continues at coordinate 10,254 of JAWNMO010000396.1, forward strand.
CCAAAGATAGGACTTATCAGTGTTGGCAGGGGAGTCTCTTTTGACAAACTTTAAACAGACAAGGAAACGGCGACAGCAGCGACAGTAAACCGTTTTCGTTGCTTGCAATAAAGAGTGAGATAGCTAGCCTGTTGGTTGTGCAAACAAAATAAATAAATATGTAGGTATGTACATATTTATGCTTACAAAAACATGCAGACATGTATGCGCTTGTAATAGACACTTGTTTGATTAACGCTCTGCTGTACAGGTCAGCATTTCCATAATAGAACGAACGAGAGAGCTAGAGGTAGAGTGGGAGCAAAGTAGTCACGAGAGCTTGTGTTTGCATAAACTGCGCAGCAGCAGCAGCAACGGCGACGTGGGCGTAAGTTTGTGTAAAATGAGTGAGCAAAGGAAAACGCCAAAAACTACAACAGTGGGTTGTAATCACGCAAAAATATCGCAAAAGAAATAATTAAAATATATATATGTAAATATACGAGCACAACGCAATGCTTAACCTTATTGAACTGATTAACAATATGGTATATATGTATGTATATGTATTAGTCATCTTGGGACCTCAAAAGGTGGTCAAAAGGCCAGCTCAACCGTTGTCACTGATTAATGTGTCATGGCTGTGTGGTTATTAAGCCAATTCCTTCCATATATAAATATGCATTTTGCGACTTGTATTTTTATCTTAAAACCAGTTATTGAGGAATCTTCTGCCTATATATAGCATATGGCATATTCAGAGTATACCCGCCCACTTCTAGAAACATGTCACAACATTGCAAACTAAAAGTCGTGTACAAAATAATACTTAAACCACAAAAACTCGCTAAAACGCGGTATTTACAGTATAAACAGCAAACAAATTGATTAATTTTCATCAACATGACGTAGGTAGCTTAATTAACACAAGATATACGTAAATCACAGCGATATCTAACATATAGTTTATACATAAGTTCAAAATTTAAATTTTTACACAAATGCCAACACAATTTGTCTAATTTATACTAACAGAAAAAAAAACTATTGCGGTTTAAAGCTAAAAATTCCATTTGAACACTAAGCATCTGAGCCACTTTTGCCATATTCAATAATCCACAAGGCATGGGAACAAATTTCTGGCTTGACAACGAAATTGCATGGGAAATATTAACCTTCCGTTATAAGAAGCATAGTCGGCATACAGTCTAGACATTTATTAGCAAACCTGTGGCAACACTTGCCTCGAGTTATTCGAAGGAAAGTACCTCCAAAATTTTTTGCTTTTATATAGTTATATGACATCAAATTTGCTTTAGGTGACAATTTGTATATTAGCCATTTGTTTTAGCAGTTTGATGCTAATAAGAAAAACTTCCGACGTCATTTATTGGTAAAATATTTTCCATGCCACAAACAACACAAACAACGCATTCACTGTTTTTGACTAAAATGCTTATGAATCATATAAAAATTGAACTAATCATTTCACAAACTTTCAATTTACGCGCAATTTCCTCTTAATGTATATGAATATAAATGGATTTGTAACACAGAATTGTACCACTGTGCGATTTGTTGACGAGAAACAGCAATATGCGATATAGCAGAAGGGGAAGTATGTGTCAAACCAGAGCACGAGATGTCAAAACAACAAGGAATATAGTGTACAGGCAGCTCGAAACTTAAGATACTACGCATCAAGTTTAAAATAAAATGAGCGATTCATACGACAGCAGTGATTGCAACCAAGATAATAAAAATATAATAATAAGTGCATACATACAAATTGCGTGCGCAATAAAGTCTAAAGGCAAATCCTTGTGCTGTATGTTACATAAATAGATTATCATCAATATACCCTTCTTCACACAAAACACACAAACAGTCGTAAGCAAACAAAGCGACGCAAAAGCAAAAACAATGCTACGCATGGCGAAACGAGACACGAAGATGACAAAAACAGCACACGAAGCGACCTAACGACGGCGAGGGCTACAAAAATGCAGTAATTTGGCGTTCGGCTTTCAGTTTAAGTTTTGAACTGAGAACGTGTAGAGCATTGAAAACAGAGCTCCTTGCTTTAGTAAAACCCCCAAGTGCATTTAAGTTCATTGCATATATAAACTGGTTCTATACCTTGACTTGGTATTAAAAAAAGTGTATGAAAAAATAACAATACGCGTTATTTGACAGAGTTCATTGCACGTAAAAAAATAGAACGTACAAACAGCAAAATATAGGCAAAGTGAAACGACCTCGCACAACGTACGCGCGTAAAAGCAACAATAAAACTAAAAACAATAACAACAACACAGTTGCAGTGCAACCTGAATAGACCACCTTTCTAAAATCTACAACAACAACCACAAATATGGATGTTTGGGGCGTATTTGTTGGCGACTCAACGCTTTCGTATGGCGGCTCAATGCGCAACGGTTACTACCGTGATTATGAGCAGTTCCCGTATGGCACGCTGGAGCACCCAACCAGCGCCAACCCGTATCCGGCCAAGGACTCCTACAGTCGAGTGCAAGGTAATTACAATTAGGCTCATTAAAAAGTAAATAAAAAAACTCCATTCAATCCTGAGAAAGATGCGCAACAAATGCATCCAGCATGTCATGACATTTAGCTTTATGTCTAATATACTTGAACTGTGTGAGCATATAAACAACATATGCATTTGTGTGCGTTCGTGCGAGCGAACGGAAAAAAGCGTTAATTGCAAAAATACGCGCTGTAAAAACATTCACAAAATGCAAATGGACATCTATATGAAGACATACATACAAGTGAGCTACATACAAACGCTGGCTTGCTTCTTATTATTGCGCGCATTGTTGTTTTTGCAAGAGTTTATAAATAGCCGGATTTCTTTTTGAATTTTACACTATACTTATATATTTTTGTATGTGTGTAAAACACGCCTTCTTTTCACATGTGAAAATATGTATACATATGTGTACATGTGTGGGCGTGTCTGTGTGTGTGCGTCCGCTGTTAAAATGAAGGAACTTGGACAATCACAGGGTGTGCTGAACTCCTTACATTTATCACACAATTCTTATGATGTGTCATATAACCGCCTATTCATAATCTTTGTTGAATTTTTGTTATATATGTAAACAAAGGGAAATATTTCTACGTGAGAAACTAAAGCATAAAAATATAAAATATTACAGAAGTTTGGATTATTGGGGTGCAAAAACAATTTCAATGTTAATCATAAAGAAGTACATACACTACTAATGGGCTCTCGAATCATAATTAGCTTTTTTATTGTCTGTCATGTAAAACATTTTGCAGACACTTTTACAGACACACATTTATGTACATATATATTTTCTTAACCTATAGTGTTATGCAAATGTTGGTAGTCTTGACTGTACCAGTCAGTCAGAACACTAAGCAGGTGTTTGAAGCCGATACAAAAATAAGTAAACCTGCGGCGCAATTAAAATATATTTTTGTGTTTGTTTTATTTAAGACAGCACCAAAAAAGGACAACAAAAATTTAACGTGAATACAATCAGATGACTGTTTATTGTGCATAAAATACAACGCATTATAAAAATTTTATAGCTTATGATACAATTTTTCGTTTTTATCAGATAATCCAAGGTTGCTTATCAATAATTTACCCAGTGCAATTGCTGAAATTGTGGCTATATTTAGAAAGTGGCTGCGCTTTAATCAATGAATATATATTTTTTTCGCTCAAATGGCTGCCGCTGAGAACATTTGAGAAATCTGTAGCTTAATCAACAACGGCATGCCCAGTGAACACCCTGTGCTAACAGCATACACATGTCACAGGGTCAATCAAAACAACAAAACAAAAGCTTGCCGCTACGTGACGTTGACGAGCTCGTCGTGACGTCACGCACACAGTAGCTACAGCGGCAGCTGGGGGTAAAGTGTGCGCGTCAGCACGTAGACCAGCAAGAAGTATGAGCAGAAGTAAAGAGAGAGAGAGAAGAGAGAGAGAGAGAGAGAGAGAGAGAGAGAGAAAGAGAGAGAGAGAGAGAGGGAACAGTTGAGTGAAAATGAATGTGTGTGTGTGTGCCTTAGTATGTCAACAGCGACCTCGCATTGTGTAAACAAATTAAATAATCGCTGATTGTCAATAGATCCAATTTAATTAACTTTCTTATATTTTTTTCATATGCTTGCAGAAAAATGCAAACAATTGAAAACGGAGAAGCAGCTGCGCAGGGATTGTCCCTTTTGCAAGGAACACAAGAAGCGGCCATTGATCAATTATATGCGCAAACGCGAGTCACGCAAACATCACGAGAGCATTTGCGAGGATGAGGAAGAGCTGCACGAGCTCGAACACGAACATGAGCTCGAGCACGAGGTGCAGCATCAGGTGCCCAAGCTGGCGACTGTGGTGTCAACGCAGCATAGCTGCAAGGTTTAAACACAGAAACAGCAATTAAGGATAGGAGAGACAGACATGTGGCAAACTTTATAGCCAAAAACAAGTAACAACAAAAACAACAACAAAAACACAACAGCAGCAATTCACAATGCCATATAAAGTTAGATGAAGACAACAAATACAAAAAACAATGTATAATATGCTGAAAGCGCCTGCTGGGCTGGGCAGACATTAGCATTTAGCAGCTCTATCGTAAGCAAGAGCGAGACAACAACACGGGATAGCAATAATAAGCCAATGCAACTATATCTACGAAAAAAATTGCGCGCATTTCCGCCTATGACGAAACACTACCATTTACAACAAAAGCAGAAAAAAAGGAAAATTTAGTAAAAATACAACAAAAACTATTTTCTATTCCTGTTTACTTGATACCAATTTTTAAAAGCCGTTTACTAATTTTTACACCCACTTTCAATTTGTATACGTTTAAAAGAAATACTTATACAAACGTAATTATTTGTTAATTGACACACAACCCGAGTAACCAATCGCCGCCAGCTTGGCTAACCCCAAATGACCTTAGACAACAGCACACAAAAATCCAAAATAACAAAACAAGGGAAGAAAATTGCCAGAAATACTAGAAAATATTTTTCTATTTTGCATACGAGACTGAGTAAAAACAAAAATTGAAGTAGAGCATTCAATATTGAAGTAAATGTTTTTTATTAAACAAAAAACTATTTTTTCACTCACTTCTATAAACCTTAATTGGGCAAAATGATACATTATTTACAGGAAAATAATTTTTTTTTAAAGGAAAACGAAAAAATGCTTCAAAGCACAAAAAAGTACTGTTTTCTTCCAACAAGTGTTTAACTATATCTATGAATATAGTGTTGACCCAGATTTATATCCTTGTCTATATTAGACACCCCTAATATTTATGACATCCAAATCGAAACCCCTCGCTAACCAGTTTAAGTACCTTATATATAAATTGGCTAAATTTAAATAAAAATTTGTATTGAAATATATATTATACAGCTTTCAGAATGTTAAAAAATATAAATATAAATAAAAATTTTTAGTTAAAAGCGTTACAATTTAAAAAATTTAATATTTGGTTTTTTTACAAAAATTATGTACGCAATTGAAAATAAATATATAATATATATCCCTAACTGTGCAACTAATATAGACAAATTACAAAAATACAAAAATATTGTTAAAATTTAAAGAAAAAAACAATTTGCTTGCGGGTATCGAGAAAAATTTCAATTTATATACATATATATACTTATTGTATTTATGTTTAAGTTTAATATATTTGAAAAAAAAAATTCTAAATATGCATAATAATCAATAAAAATGTTATTGGTATTTACAAAATCAATTTGTATTTTCTATTATTTATTTAATTGCGTTTGTCATGTACATTTTTGACGCATCTATATAGATATTTACGTACTTGAAAAGTACTATACAGATAAACTTGAAAATTACTAAATATCTATATAGATGCGTCAGAAATTTACATGACAAACGCACCTGGGGAATGGGAACAATGATATCATAAAAAACAATTAGATGACCGTAAAAAAAATTTATGCTGGTGCAGCCGATAAAATTTAGAAATTTACGAAATAAAATGAGTAATTCACAATTTAAGCAAATTGAAATTAAACTGGATTTGTCCAAATTACCAAGGCAAAACTTATCAATCAAAAATATTGCATCAGCTAAGTAATAATTTAGGAAAGGTTTGCTCCAGACAATTTTTTTGAAATTTTTTTTTTTGAGTTCACGAGTTTAAAAATCTACGGAAATGTTTTCGTCTCGCACCTATTTGTTAATTAAAATCAAATTAAAAAGAGTTTAAATTTAAGTCAAATAGGTGACAATCATTTTAGATAATTTGCATAACAAAGGTCAGTTTGATAAATCACTGGCCTTAAAGTTGACCTAAAACCTGACAAGATCACACATTATTGGTCAAGAACTTGGACCGTGAAAAAATGGCGTAATTCAAATGGTTAAACTTTTAACTAATGCTACATAAATTCAATTAAATTAACGCGAATTCTACTGCGGCATTCGAAACAATTGAATAAACTCTGAAAGATTTGATCATTTCAAGTTCTTTCTGATCGGAACCGAAGTACAGTAATCAAGTACAATAATGCCTAAAGTGGCGCAATACCTAAATTTGTGAACCACTAAACCGCACGTGACAACAACAACAACAACAACAACAATAATAATCATAGCTCATAGGGGAAGCCATAAAAAATATGCAATGTGTTTTACAATGAATTTGATTCATTTAAAATTCAATGATAACTAGTTTGTGCATGGAACGGGTTCCAAGAACCAGCTGAGCGAGAGGGAATATGCATATATAGAATGCAGTTACTACAGCAATTATACCAGAGGTAATAACTTACAGAATTTTAGAATTACCCATTAGACGCTTGTAATCTTATCTCGTTTATCATATAAAAATACAAAGCAAACATTGAAAACAAACATTAAACTCTTTTAGGTCGAACTCTAAAATTTTGGGAAAATAAATAATAATATAATAAATTTACTTCTGTTTTCAATCACATTGAATTATAGAATTTTACATAGTCAGTCCAAAAAAAATACAAAATAGTGTTCAATATTATCCATTAGGCGTTAAGAGCTTTAAAATCGAAATTTAGGGAAACAAATTTTAATAAAAAATTTCCATAGAATACCACTAAAAAAATTTTTAAACATTTGTTCTTTATTTAAAAAAGGAATTAAATTTTGGTTGGATAATAAAAGATAATTGCGTTTTCTGTTTTCAGTTCTTAAACCGTTCATATAAAGAATTTTTTTATATTTTACTTTATTTGTACAGAAAACTTTTCCAAAACAGAATTACCGCTTTAATCGGAGCGTTGCAATTGCTGGGTGACAACTGTAGAATAATTATTAATAGAAACGGTAGCCACAGTAATTATACTAAACAGGTGCTAAGGGCATGTGAAAAAAACGATTAGTTTTCCATATTATACAATCCTTATAGATAATAATAATAAGAGACTTAAACAATGACTTTTTGCTAGCCAACCAAAGTTGTGGAATAGCACAAATAAATCTGTTAAGTGCATTTAGTATAATCGTAATATCACACAGTATAATTATAACATCATGCTGGGTGACGTGCTATATAGTTTTCAGTTGCGCTTATTCCGCAAATTAATGCAAAACGATGACGTCACAAAACAGACGACACGCGTCTTCCATTAGCCAAACTAGTTAGAAAAGATAAATAAATAAATAAATAAGCAACAATCTATATATTTAACTTCAAAGTGGATATTCTGGAAAATATGGAGCACACTTAAATTCAAAACAAATAGAGAGATAAAATGCTTCGCTTAACACCAATTTGTGGTAAACAGCGCTTGGGAAAATGTAAATTTGTTGTGCGGTTTGAAAACTTTGCACACGCAACCAAAGTCTATTAGCGGTACATATGTATATGTGTGTTCATATATATTTTGTGTCTACCATATGAAAGTGTATATTAGAAATGAAGCTTTCAAATTTTTACTGCAGTCTAAAATTGAAGTTTGCCATGTGAAGGTTACTTGTAAATAATTAAAAAAAAGTACCCAGTATATTACGGATAAGTAAAACCTTTGAGCCATAACAGTCTATTTGTGTCCCTTCCTTAAACTATTTGCAAAATGTTACAACGTTTGTTCAGCAAACTTAAAAGGCCAAAGAGCAACAATTCCAGCCAACGACACGATATGGGTGTGCTGAAAAAATTCCAGAACTGTAAGTTTCTCACAGACATACGTTAATCTGAAGAAGAAGAATTTATCTCTGTTGGCTTTTTATAACCCAGTCTTAAAAGCGACATTTTAGACAGGTTATAAAGAATGCAGAAATATTCGCACACTTTGCTCATTTTTAAGATAAAAAGATAAACAGGTTTGAACAGGCCATTAACATTTAAACATATCAAATGAACTTATTTCAAAATACAAATTGCTACATTAACAATTATATTATACATATTTTTTTGCACAGAACAAATAATTACAAAAATAATAAATGAAACAAGTAAGAACTTTGCAGTCGGGCGTTACCGACTGCGTTATACTCGTTCACGTTCGTAAATATTGCTATTTTAAAAAATTTCGGTATTATGCAATTTGTGTGTTGCTGGGGGTGGGGAAGAGTGGGGAGTGCGGGTGGGGGGTGGTCGTCGGCAACATTTTGTTCCTCTCTTTAAAGGAGGTGACCAGCTATCTACCCACCAAATGTGGTAACTCTAGCTTAAAAACTGTGGGAGATATAGGCATTTCCGGCGGAGCGGTGGCGTTTGGGGCATTATAGTGGGCGTGGCCGGGATGTCAAGTATGCAATCTTTGGGGGAGGTCAGCAGCTATCTACATATTAAATTTGGTGCCTCTAGCTTCAAAACTGTACGATATATAGACTTTCGCTGTTTGTGGGGGCGGAGGGGGAGTGGGGGTACTGCCCACAAATATTTTTCTGTAACTTCTGGATGACCTTCCCACTAATACATATCCCGAATTAAGTGACTGTAGCTTAAAAGTTCTGGGAGATATAGGCATTTCCGATATTTTTGGGAGGGGACGTTGGGCGTTCTAGTGGGCGTGGGAGGGATATCAAGGGCGCAATTTGTGGGGCAGGACACCAGCTATCTACATACCAACTTTGGTGACACTATCGCATAAATTGTGGGAGATATACACGTGTTATCGGTTGGAGCTGCTAAATATAACGGGTTTTGCGATTACGGGGGCGGGAGGGGGCGTGGCCAAAAATGTTTTCCTGTAATGTTTGGTGGAGCATTCCGGTAATATATATCCCAAATTTGGTGACTCTAGCTTAAAAATTATTATTGGATATAGCCATTTCCGATTTTTCAGGGCGAGGGCGCTGGAGGGCGTTCCAGTGGGCGTGGCCGGGATATCAAAAGCAATCTGTGGAGGATGTCACCAGCTATATACATACCAAGTTTGGTGACTCTAGTTTAAAATTGTGCGAATATGCAACACTTATTGATTTGACCTTTCAGGTTTATCGGTTTTCGCGATTATGGGGGCGAGAGAGGGTGTGGCCCTTTTTTTATATTTGGGGGAGCATTCCTGCAATATATATGCAAAATTTCGTGACTCTAGCTCAAAAACTGTGGGAGATATATGCATATCCGATTTTTGAGAGCGGGGGCGCTGGGGGCGTTTTAGTCCGGGATATCAAGGTCGCAATCTTTTTGGGAGGTCACCAGTTGTATACATACCAAGTTTGGTGACTCTAGCTTTAAAATTGTGGACTTTATCAATATGCGATTTTAGGTATTATCGAATTGCCACGCCCCCAGTGGGCGAAGCCCAAAATCCTTAACACTTTATCTGACGCGGGAACACACGAGTATATATCCAAAATTTCAAGTCTCTAGCTTCAATAGCGGCGAAAATAATTGCGTTCATACGGACAGACGGACGGACGGACAGCAAGACGGAAATTGCACAAAACCAATATACTCTTTTCACTTCGCGAACGAGTACAAAAATAATATTTTCGAGTACAGAAAATTCACGATTTTCCTCAATTAGGGCCATAAAACATTTTTTAAAAGCTAAATAAGCCCTTCTACATATAAGTAAAAAAAATTGATAATACGTGATTTGAGTTTATACTGATATTTACGTGCAACTAATCGAAATGAATAATCTAGCATAGCAACTCACATAGGGTAACATATTTTGATGAACATACAATCAGTATTACAGTATTACAACTTTTCCCCTATCAACATAATTTTTACAGGTCATAAGGATGGAAAGCTGAGCAATTGCAAATGTGAGCCAACGGCCTGCAAGTGTAGAAAGAGGAAGCAGCAATTGCAGCAACAACAATATAACTGCTTGTTGATGTCGCAATTGCGACGACGAGGCGCTGATAACTTATCAAGTGTTATATTATTCTAGTGTGTGAGTGCAATGCAAATAAAAGTTGAAATGAAAATATGTATAAAAAAAGAATAATAAAAACAAACGACAACAATCAAAACAACAGTCAAATCTAACAAGAGGGTGTGGAAATGAATAGTTTAAAAATTTGCCGGGTTTACGAATCTCTCTCTATAAATATATATACACCTACACACACATACTTTGGGTACTTATTTAGATAAGTTGAGTTAAGATTAAAAAAAAGGGCTAAATTTAAATGACTTTTGTTGTTCCCGACCTAACTTATCTATAAAGAGTGCTCTAGAAAATTCGAGTCAAACAATTTTCTTGGAATAAAAAGGTATAGCCAATAAAATAATAAATAATATATATGTGGGGAATTAATTTTAATCGTCAATGATTGCGACGCCATATCTTAAAGATGACAAGGCCCCCAAGTCTTGCACAATTACTCTAGGTAATCAATAGGTCTATAGTCCCCCCTAATTAAAACAAACGATATGGCGCCATATTGTTGACACATTAGTTTTCAATTGCATTTCGATTGCAAAACGCCTCAATTATTATAAGTATCGAAACTACCTATTACAGTTTTTAGGCATCAACTATACATATGGACTACAGCTCTCTAGATTCGACAAATACTTCAGCTGTACTTCACACGTTTACAACTGTTTGGGGCCTACTGACTATGAAATGCCAACTTAAGAGGTTTGCAACCTTGTAAACAACGTTTGATTTCTCATTTGAAAACCACTCTGATAATTGCGTTCTTTATTACATTGAGGCGTTAACACTCTAAACGAAAGTGTGTGCTTAAATTTTGGCAGTGTTCGTCCAGAAATAGAATATAGTACTGATCGTAAAAGGAGTGCATAAATATAGCTAAATATATAAGGGCTAATTTTGAGGAACATTTTATTTGCTTTAAATTATACAAAATGTTATATGCATGCATCGACTAAATATTTATATGTATATATATACAAACATTAATTGAACATTCATTAAATATTCTAGTTTTTGTTAACCGCTTCTTTTTGAATTCCGCTCCTGGGAAACTACACAGTAAAACGTAACATAATACTTTAGCAAGGTCAGTTATATACATATATTAGCTAGTTAAAAGTGATAAAAATAATTAAAAACTTCATTAGCGGCGGTCATTTATGTCAACCAACTGATTAAATACAATTCAAAAAACGTAAATAAATATTACTGTTAAAATATATGTTAACAACCTAATGTTGGTTAAGTTTTTTACTGTCTGAATAAGAACCTTTCGAAAAATGAATCATAAAACAATATACCAAAAAATTTCATAACTTTTCATAGAATTCAGATCATAATACTGCTGTAATCTATCAATTATTATATCTGTCAAATCTTACACACATGTGCACGTATATAAATACAAGATTATTAATATATTATTATATGGCTTCCCGTTTCAGTCACATGATACTATACGTACATGCATTTTAAAGGGGTTACAATGTGAGGTAATTTCTACTTGCCAGTACGTTGCCTTTATAAAGAACTTTTATTGCGTTATTTTTGTCTTTATCTATTTGCCAGAAATGTCGAAATAAACGTGCTTCAGGCTCTCAAATCAAGCCGTAAATTTATGAACAAATAAAACGCAAAATGCGCATTCACAAAAAAATGTAAATATTGTAAAATCAGCTCGTACATTCTTGTGTTACTAAATTAATTGAATTGGTTCTAAGGCTGTGGCTGTAAAAACATGTAATCTACATATTTATATTTTTTTTTACCCAAACGACAAAATACAATTAAGTTCGACAATTAATAAACCAAAGATAAGATAGGGTGTGAATTCACCAATAAACTGTACTTGGGGACTGAACTGAAAGTAGACATTTAATCTAATCGAATCTCGGTTGCCTCTTAAAGTAACTTTTTTCTTGATTAATGCATCCTTTTTTTTTTTAAAAAAAAAAAAAAAAATGAAACAAGGGAAAAGGCTATAGCTGGAGCAGACCGACTAGGAGATGTATCGATTTTTGTTTATAAACATTTTAACCCGTTTGCATTCATACACACATACACAAATTCACACACACACACACACCGACACACAAATGCATGCCTCACGTATTTTACTCGGTAGCTGCGCTCCCCCCACTATAGAAACAAAAACCTTATTAAGAGCATTGAAATGTATGTACAAACAAATTTGATTTGCAGTTTTAATGGTTTGGATTTGTTGCCTCTAGCTCTCTTTTAGTTTTCGAGATATGGTAAGAAAACCAAAGGTTAATATCATTTTTTATCGATTATTATGAAACGAAGCAAGTTATCGAAAAAAAATTATAAACTTGATAAGCCTGCATGAGCCCAAGATCAGCTTTCTAGCTTTTATAGTTTCCGAGATCGCTGCGTTCATACAGACGGACACTAAATTTATTCAGCTTGTCGTCCTGATCAAGAATATATATACTTTATGGAGTTCGAGATGCCTCCTTCTGTATGTTACATACATTTCAACAACACCATCGTACCCTTTTTACCCATTTTCAATGGGTTCAGGGTATACAATTAAAATATTTCAAAAATTGATGAAACATGAAAATCGGTACATTTTTGGCAAAGTTATGGGAGTTTGAAATATGGGAGCTATGTTTATTTTGGCGTGATTTTTGACCAAAATGTTGATTTTTGACCAAAATGTTGACCCCTGAAAATCGAGTTTGATGTGGTTATTTATGTGGTTATAATTGTGACAAATACAATCGATTAAAAATATAAATTCATTATTCTAAATTTTAAAAAATGTATTTTGAAATATTCAAAAAACTTAGATGTAGAATGTAGAGGCTAACCCATGATCAAAACGCCATCAACCTTGAAAATCGGTTCAGAAAATAGATCTAAGAACTTCATATGTCAAAACATATGTTCAAAGTTAAAAAAAAATTTTTCAAAAAGGTATTTATATTTTAAACGCAGAAGCAATTTAAAAGACAAGGCTTTTTTTTAAAGGGGAGAGTTTATAGGAAATGGCCCAAAAGTTTTTTAAGATCTATTGTCATTACAAGGCCGATAAAAAAACAATAAAATGTGTAACCAAAGTACTTGATCAATCGGGTCAGAAAGATAACAGAAATCAAGCAAACAACGACAGACTGTTATAAGCTCTTTTGATAAACAATTATATAAAGATGTAAAAGTGTCGCAACTTACCCGCAGCAGCCAGGTGAGTACACTCTCCCGATAGGGTACAAATGTGCAGGGCGTGGCAGCGCCCTGCGCCTTGCGCGTATCCGCCAGCGCCGCAATCACCTTGCCCAGCGTCAGCAGGCTCTTGTTGATGCTCACGCCCTCGCGTATTCGTTCGCCATTTGAGCCGGAGACGCTGATGCGCTCGCTGCCCGCCAGATCCACCAGACTTATCTTGCTGCGGCGCGTTTGGCGCAGCGAAGCTATCGTTCCAGAGTCCGTGTCCGAGGACATGCCATCGTCGCTGCTCAGATCGGTGAGATTCAGCACGATATTGAATATGGAATGGGAACGCGAACTCTTGTCATTCATTGCCGTCGAGGCGGTCGCCCGCTGCGAGTTTCCCACGGCCAGCCAGTTTCGCAGCGCCGAATATGAGTCCACCGAATGGGCGCTAAGGTCTACCACATACGGCCCGAAAATGGGATGTTCGCGCACCTTGAGCGCCTGCCGCTGTACCGGCGTGTCCGGTGTGGCAGCCATGGCCTGCTGCACGCTCAGCAGATCGTGTATTTTTTCATTGTAGATCTCAAAGTAGCTGACCTCCACCTCCACCTAAGAAGAATATAAATGTATAAGTAAATTGTAGGAACGAATTTATATAAAAGTTTATAGAAACAACCTGCAGCTGCTGTTGCTTGACCGCATCGATGCGCCGGAAAAGCTCATGACAGAATCGTGGTATGATGCCCGCCTCCACGTGAGGCGCATTCCCGTCCAGTGCCGCATCGTCCAACGCCTCAATGCCCATCATGCTGTACGATTTTCCCGAGCCCGTCTGTCCGTACGCGAACAGGCACGCGTTGTAACCTTCGAAGGCGGTGTCGATCAGCGGTTGGGCGGTGCCCGCAAACACCGCCGCCTGATCCGCATAGTTTTTGCGCTCCGGATCGCACGAATAGTACACGTGATCGTAGCTAAAGAAGTGCGAAACTCCGGCGGTCGCATCCGCACTGCTGCCCGCCTGCACGCTCAACTCGCTGTTGCCATGGACTTGAACCACATTGGTGACGTTGGCCCGCTGGCATTCGAGCGCATTCAGCGGCCGCACACGCACTGCAACGATCATGTTGCTCTCCTCGGCGATGCTGTGAAATGACTCCGTCATAGCATCGCGCTCCTTTAACTTGCTTTTGTTGTTGATGGGGGTCTGTTGTTGTTGCTGTTGCCGCAGCGGCGTCGTTTTGGCCACATTGCGATAGAGCGAGGAGGGCGTGTAGCAAGCATTCAGCGCAGTTGGCTTTGGCTTGGGCTGTGGCGTGGGCGTGGCAATACCACTGCTGAAGGCGGTATTGAGCAGCTGTTCCGTTGGCTTCTCCGCGCTGCGTTTAGGCGTGCGGCTGAGCAGCTTGCGGCGCAGTCCAACGGCGACGGTGGCAGGCGTTTTGGATGCACTGCCACCAGCACCGAAACTGCCACGTGCACGTGCCTGGTATTGGTGGATGCGCTGTTGCACGGGTGTGTTTTTGTTACTCATATTTACCCAGACTTTCTTAAAATGTTGTTACGATTCGAAATAAGCGCGCGTCGCGTCGTTTGTTGTCAAATGTTTTTCATGCTAGTGATGTGCACTTTACGATAACATGAACAGAGTTGCCTGTGCATCAGCAACATATGTACGACGTCTGGCAGCGCCAGTTAATGTGTTGCATAAATGTCAACTGTAATTAGAGTATTAATATTAATTTATGCATTTGAAAAAGTTTTGGTTTTATTTATGCACAATATTATTTGGTCAATTTTACCACATTTTGTATTCTGAATTTGTCAGGTTTGGCGTAGCTGCATAGTCTGAACCACGATGTTATCGATGCCAATGCAAAATCGATACTTTGCCCATGTTGTTGTTTTGCATTGCAGTTCTGCAAGTTAGCCGACGTAGCCAAAATAGTTTTCAATTTAATTAAGAATTGAATTAAATTTTAACAAATTATACTCAACAAATACTTCGTCAGCAAAACTCAAGTGCGGTAAGGGCTTTAACAAACAGTCGTGAGCTACAATAACAATTGCCTTGTTCTTTCCCCATGCACACACATACACACACAGCTAGTTTGCCATATAAATAAGCGCGTCTTATGAGCAGGTTTTGCATTTAAGACAAAACAGTGCTCGGGCACGTGCAACGAAGTACTTCACCAGCTAACTAAACGTATCTGCCGTCTAAAGCTTAAACAGAGTGCCGTAGATAGATCAAGAGAGAGAGGGATATTTAAAGCAGCATGTCTCAACAACCTGTTGCATTTCTGACGCGCCGCGAAACGTTTAGCGCCTGCCACCGCCTGCATAGGTATGAAAATTGAATTAAATCGATTAATTCAATAACAATACGTCGACACAATTGTATTAATTTCATTGCTTTCCATTGCGGCACAGTGGTGCTGATGTTGCTGTTGGCTAATTCAATATTCTTTTAATTTTTTCAGTCCCCAGCTGAGCGATACTGAAAATTTGGAAATCTTCGGAAAATGCAACAATTTTAACGGACACGGTCACAATTATACGGGTATGCAGCATTTATCGTAAAATTTACTTTAATTAGATGCATGATTAGGTGCGCTTTAACAGCCGTTTCGGATTGATCAGGCATAAACCGCAATCGACCATAAGAAATTTGACACGAAGCTGTGTTCAGGCCATAGTCAGACCTTGGCCGACAAGCTCGCTTATCAACCCATGTTCAAGTTCAGCATTCATGAAATGCACACCTAACATACAATGTATTGCTAAAAAAAAAGGCATAGCTGATAAAGAATAACGGTCTAAATTAATTGTGTAGAAACATAATTCAAATAGAACTATTTTCTTTATACATTCAACTGGGAATGTCATATGAATGTCATCTAAAACATGACGGTTCGAACCTCGAACCAACTTTATGTACGCTTGGTGCACATTACGAAATTAAAAATAAAAAGCAATTACAAATGCATGTATTACTTATTTTTATAAACATTTCTTGTATTATTACCTTTAAATAATATTACCATTTACCATATTTAAAATTGCTATCCCCCCAGTGGAACTAACTGTGCGCGGTCCCATCGATCAGCGCACTGGGATGGTACTAAATATAACAGAATTAAAAGATGCCATCGAAACAGTGATCATGAAACGCCTGGATCACAAAAATCTGGACAAGGATGTGGAATACTTTGCCAAGATTGTAAATAAATAAAATAATATACAATACATTTTAATATACTTAACTTAACTTGCAGCCGAGCACAACAGAGAATCTAGCTGTTTATATTTGGGATAATATACGCACACATCTCAAGAAACCGGAGTTGCTTTATGAAGTGAAAATTTTCGAGACGCCAAAGAACATAATTACTTATCGTGGGCCATATCAGTTGAATGGCCTATATAGTTCATTGAATAAGCGCGCTGCACGCGATTCCTGCACCAATATCTCATCCGATTCGGATTAATTGATGAGGAGAATTTACTTACGAATTTGTTTTGTATATTGGACCAATGCTCAGTACAGCACCCCGACAAATACATATACACACTTACTGTGAATTTGCACATAAAGAACACATTTAGTTGATATCAATGCGAGTTATATGATTTACAAAGTATATATTATTATATATTTTAAATGTATAGAATTTTATGCAAATGAAATTTATGAGATTTACGTGAAATAAATATGGAAAAAGAAAGCTTGGTTTTCTCTTTATTTTATATTTTTATAGTGTAAAAATGTTGCATTATTAACAAGTTGCCTGTTTTATTAACTCAGTACATTGTCACATTTTTGTAATATATATTATAAGTTAAGTAAGTAACATCTAAATAGCAGCTAAAAACTTTAATTTGCTATTGAAAACATTATTGTTATTTCTCGCCTTTCTGCTTTTTATATCAGGTAAGCTAATTAGATGCTCATGTTTGTATATTTTATTCATAAGTATATGTATTTTTAGTTGTAACATTAATTTATATCACGTTGTATATGCTAAATATAAACACTCCATACAATTTACTAGATCAATATACGGGACTTTTAGATTAACTTGGGCGTCAAATATTTGATATTCATAAGAAAGAGAGAAATGCTTTTGAGATATTGCTAAACTGTTGTGAATTAAATTATACACAAACCATTTTACAAATTTACTTTGAGGGATCCAAAATATTTTTTATTTTTCAATTAAACAAAATTTGAAATAAGCAATATTTCAAAAGCTATTTGACTTTCTAGAATATATACAGAATTAAATATCTTTTGTGCATTTATTTAGGTAAAAACTCACAAATTTCATTTATTTTTGTAGGATCTCATTTTTGTATGAAGTATTTTGAAAGGATCGAAATAGTAGTGAACAATTTTTAACGCAGAGACTTTAGTCCATTATCGCAATCCTGCACATAAAGGCTGCAGTAGATGTGCCAATCTTTTGAATCTGTGGGATCAGTAATTGTAGGGATTTAAGAAAAGAAATAATGGAAATTTGAGCCATTGAGCCAAACTACGTGGATTAGTAAAAGTGATAAGTGTTGGTAGTATTTAGTAGTATATGGTCTTATGCAGGCGATAAGTTGCGGCTAGTCAAGAAACAATGGTCGGTCATATATGAAGAGTGTACTGTACTAGACTCTCGAACAAAGCAATTGGGTTTATTATATGCTTAAGGCAGTTTAGGCATTCAGGTACCCGAAAATTTTTAAGGAGCAACAACAACATAATTAAGAATTTAGGAACGTATTTTTATGTATAAATATATATATATATATATATATATTTTTTTTTGGAAGTCATGAATCAGTGTGTAGTATTTGACGTATCACAGTCTTGGGCAAAAAACCAGTTTTGTTGGAGAGCGTTGCCAATGTATTCTTGACTATGCCCAAAATACAAGTATTAACAAGCAGTTAGTGTAATCGACTAATTTTCTTTTTGTTGGCGATATGTGTGTGTTTTGACAGCTCCACTAGGCGCAGAACTATATATTTTTAAATACTATATCTAAGTTCTATGCACTATATACTAAGCAGTACAGATTAAAATACAATATATATTTCATACAACAAACAAATCTTACGCTTAATGCTGTTAACAGACTTAACCTCCAATTCCCAAAACCAATATAATTCAGCTACCATTTGACTAACAAATTTGGAAAACTAGTTTAAATTATTAATATAAAGTCTAAGTCTAAGATACATAGTTACCAGCTAGCTAAAGCGTTTTACATCTTAATTTGTTAATTTGGTTTAGTTTCACTTTTTTGGTTTTTCGTTTTGTGTTTGTTGTTAATTTTTGGTCTGTCATGGCATTTGTTGCATTTATTGTTGCAGTTACATTTGCAGTTGTTGCATTCAAAATTATATGGAATTGCGCAGGGTCTTACCTGGATTTCTTATTGATATGAACGGTATGCCAAACTCGAACTCATTCTTTGGCCAATATTTGAGCAAAGGCTGGCGCTGCGGCAGCTCCGATTCCACGTAGAAATACGCAAAGAGGACCAGCACCGTGTAAGCGGCTATAAATATGAAGATGTGCCAAAAGCCGTGCAAATATGGAAAATTTATGGAGGACCACGCCTCGCAGAACATCCGATCGTTGATCCAGCAGAAAACTGCCACGCCCCAAACAGTCGTCGCACGCAAGCCCAGACGATAAACGCGCTGATCACGAACTCTGCAATAGAAAAACCAAGTTTATACGGTGTCTACATGTCATATGCTAAACATTTTTTACCAAATTGTGTTTTTAAATTATTAGATAAACATTGTTTTTGATTACTATACATAAATGGGCTTAAAATCCCATCCTTACTTTATTTCTGAACAATAATTTTCCAATAATTAATTAATTAAATGGAATTGTGCTATTTGTGTGTCCATGATTGTATATACTATTACCTTCTAGAAAAGCTTTAAGTCACTCGCGGCTCTCTTATACACTCTCTACTTCCACTCTCTCTATAAAAATTATTCACGCTTTATATCGTTGAAAAATACGCAACTGCAACAATTAGAGACGAATTCTGTCGACTCTTAAATTGGAACTACACGCACAGATATGGATCCGATGAAACTTTGGTAAAGTTAAATTTAACAAATAAACACACAGCTTCAACTGATCGTTTTTATATTGAAATGCAAGTCGCATCTACGCTAAGCATGCACTCGCACTAATGCACTTGCATCTTAGAGCATTTCTGGTGCTCACGCTTCTTAATGAAGACACAAATGAGTTAACATCAATACGTCTTCCACCTACACAGAATTCATGATTTTATAGGCGCCATATATTGATTGAATCACAAACTAAATTGTTAAGGCTTCCAAATTAACGTGAATCAATGAACGCAATCTTTATGACCAAACAACACTCGGCTTTTGAAGGGTCGTGTCTTGATTCGACAAACAACTTGAATTGTAATTACTTTTTTTGTGTGCCACTGTATGAAATGCACTAGATAGTTAAGTAGCATACTTAACTGTAAAGGTATTAAGTATAAACTCTTGTGGTAATAGTATAATATTATATTATCAAATAGAAACAAAATAGATAAAAGTCTTGCTTAATGACCATATGATTAATGGCCTGACATTATTTCAACTGTTGCGTTCATTATTTAAAGGGAAGCTCCACTGAACTTTGACTTGACGACAAAAAATAATATGATATATAAAGAACATGCACACAATACATCAATGTATTTAGAAATATAGATTAGGCAATAAGTACACCTGCCCCTAGTTGATAAAGCGTTTTGTAAAGTATGCACGGAATTGATAAGGATTGAATGATGTATACGGCATATGATTTATGGCATCGAATGTTGTCTTTGGTTTACCGGTCAACAAAGCAATACGCACCGCTGTAGCTCACTATAGAGCATTATCATTGTCGGCACGCCCATGAGCATCAGAACAAAGGCATTAACAATGGGCTTCCACCAGCACAAAGCCGTTGCGATAATGGCTGATATCAGCATGAGCCAACTGAAGGTTTTGCTGTTGGGTAGGCGAAAGGTGTTCTTTTAAGTTGGCTCGAATTTACTTCTATCTATTTCCTGTATTTAAACCACTTACCGATCGTTCTTCACGAACCTTGGATAGTAGCGCTTGGGATAGAACAGCGAGAAGCCCGCGATGAAGACCCATAATATGGCCAGCTCGTCGAGCAGTTGGCCCAACAAACTTAATGTGGCATGAAAATACATCGAACTGAGGCCCACGACAATCAGCAGCACCCACAGTAAATGTATTCCAGGCGTGACGAATCGTCCGTACTCCTTAAACAGCATTATCAGCACGGGCGGCAGCAGAATAAATAGAAAGTTGCTAAACTGTAAGAATGCAAAAAGTAAGAAGAGAGGGGTGAATTGCTGTTAGAAATTATATTATATAGATTATATATATACATATCTATATATATATATATATATATATATATATATATTCAATATTAACAGCGCTAAGGGGTGTTATGTTCCACAATTGAAGTTTAACAAAGAAACACGACACGAACTTATTGCTTATGCACGCATAGGATGCAGCCGATTAGTAGAGAAGACGCAAACAGACTAAAGCATCTCATTAACGCTAAGCCGGCATGCTTACTGTAACAGGTGCAGTTTACAGCACACACACATTTAAAATGCCTTTCGCGCTCACACTAAGCACAATGAACGTCCATAGGGATAGGCGCTCTCGGTCGAACGGACAGCTATGTTAATATGAACTACATATCCCACTCATTACAATAACAATGATCGCTCTTTGCAGCTTGCAAATCAAACGGGATTAAAAGCACCAGAGCCAATAGCAAGTTAGCAGTGGGCAAATTTAACTATTGCCCATGCTTAAAAATGCGTCAGTGCCCACTCTCTGGCTAAAATGCCCTAATTGCAGATAGCATTTTAACTTTCTCGTAATCAACCTCACCTTAGATTCTGATTCGTTTCAGAGCAATATTTAATAAAGCCATTTAGAATGTCCTAATTGTTGCAAATTAGAAAGAAATAAATATTATTCAGTTAATTGATATTTTTGTAGAGCCAGCTGCAAGAGCATTTGCAGTACTTTAAGACTTTCCATATTTTTAAATTTTAATTTTTGACTGCTTTTTTAAATTTTGCTGCAGAGCAAATTCTTGAATGCATTCATTAATATTCAGTTGAGTTAATCGCGAACTTGAGTGTTTCCACAAAGCAAGCTAGCTTACGAGCTGGTAGAAAGAAAGACAAGCAAAATAGTTTTGTAGGTCAAGAAGCTTAACACAAATTTACAAACGTCTAGTGACTAAATTAGTCACTAAAGTAGGGAACTTCAAGCAGTTAAATATCATGCGGATATTCAACAGCAATCAAAATACTTCACAAACTTCCCTCCCCACATAATCACAAGTTGGGCGTGCTAGGGCAAAGTTTACCCCTAATATAACAAAGCAGCCAACCATATCTATATCAAATATACACTATGAATGTCTGTATGTATGTATGTATGTGCATGTGTGTCAGACTGTTCGTTATGCCATTTTTTCGACCGCACTTAATTATTTTTTTAAACAATTTGTATTTCGTGTCAATTTAACAAGTTTTCACCCGAAGCATGAGAACAAAGAATGACACGAATAATTTATTAGACAAAACCATAACAAAATTTTTTAGAGTGTAGAGAAAGGACAGAAAGGAATTAATTAAATTAATTTGCGTTTAAACAAGATAAGAGAATTTGAAAACAAATGTGATTGCAATTAAAGGGCGACACGAAATAAGGCAACAAAGGGTATCTCGTTAAGTTTTTATTTATATTGTCTATATATATATATTTAGCTTTAATGAACACACAATCCCAGCACTGTATTTCTATAATATACATGATATACGCATATGACCTACTAACAATTCATAAACCTATCGCACTTCAGAACAATACAAATGAAACAAATGAAAATAGAATTTTAAATAAATTGCAGCAGACATTTGATTCAACAATTTCTAAGGATTGTAAAAAAAGAAAAAATAAATTTACAATTTTCATCATCGTTAGGCATTAATTAATATAAAAGCTTATTCATAAAACCAAGCCATAACAATTCCATTTGACTTTAATAACAGTGAAAGAAATAAATAATATATATATATATATACATATATATATATATATATATATTTACACTGCGCAGGTGGAGTTTTTTCAGTCAGTATTGGCAAAATTAGATAAAGGGGTTTCGTTTTTATTGATTTCACTTAAACTTGTGACAGAACACGGTTTGTGGAAATTAATTATATTCATTATCTGCTGGATGACTCGCCTACATAATTGTAGATTTTATATATTGTACAATTGTGATAGATTGGATGAAATCACTGCAGCCATCAATCAAAAATATATCTGTGCTACATTAGATAAATAGCTGCTTTTTATATAGGTTAAAAGAACAATACAACATTAAGAAATAAAGCCACTAAAACTTTGAAATTCAAAATTTTTCATTTTTGTTAAGTTAATGTTTATTTAAATATTCAAACAAATAATTAAAATCGTTTCGTAATCTTATCTTAGAGGTGTCGAAAATTAAATACCCCTGTATACTGTTATTTCAAAAACTAATTCTTCGACCGACCGATGATATTGTGGTTCGATATTGATAAGATTTTGCCAAAATGTTAAAATAATTATAAACAAAAAAAAAAAAAATAAAATAAATAAGTAAAATAGAATCTGAATATTGATATACATAGATTAATCGACCCGGTTGTTGATACCAATCAAGACTATATTATTTAGAGACGGATACGTGCCCTTCTATGTCTTATTTACCGTGGAAAAATTATAACACTCTCTGTCTGCAAGGGTATAAAAACCAGAAACAAGATTCTCTCTCTCCCTCTCTGCATTTATCAGTGTTATTAGATCGTGAATTTGATATGCTTCTCATTTTCTTGAACATAAAACCAGCCCATGATTTGACTATATACAGTATAAATTTATTTATCGGCGTATCAGGCACGATGTTTGGCTAGAAATTTCGTTACAAATACCTACTAAATCAGCTCGTGTACTATTCGCGATTATAAGAAACAGTATGTATATACATTCTATATGCTTAGAAGGCGTCTTATGACAGTCGGGAGACACCGACAGCGCAATACTCGTTCACAGTTTAATTACAACCAAAATATGTTTGTGGTCGTCAATAAATTGTTTGCAAAAATGTTATGCAATAATCTAGAAATTAAAGATTTTTGGTTAGCTAGAAAGTGTTGTTGTATCGGACATGGACATACATGAGTACAAATACCAAGTGCCAAAACTCTAGCGTCAATAGCGGCGAAAAAACTTGCATCCATGCAAACAGACGGACGGACAGCAAAACAAAACGCAATATACTATTTACACACGATGCGTAGTTCTATTTGTACAAAGGAATGACAGCGAAGTAAATTACGCTCTAGCGCGTCAAATGACATGAACTTTGAGTTTGGTTAGCGATAAATAATAGGCTCACGAAATTCAATGCGAAACAGATAAGAATCGAAAAGCTATGAAGTAACTGTAACTAATAGTGTTGGCAAGTGTTTGCCAACAGCATCGCTTTGCTTTGTTTACATATGTGTTTGTTTGAGTGGATGTGTAAGCGTGGGGCAGCACTTTTACACGCACATAAAGGTCAAGGCCTTACAGCGCGCAGTATATGTGTGTGTGCGCGTGTCTGCAAATGCAGCTGTTGTTTGAGTAAAAACTACGTATGCAAAAATATAAAAACAAAAACAAGGAAAGAAAGAAATTAAATAATTATGTTACACATACGCACCGTGTTGACGAACTCGGCAATATTTGATGATATTAAATAATTGCCCTCGCACCAATCAACGGGCGAACTTCCGGGTCGGAATAAATAAATGGCATAAATGTCCATTACGCTGCCCGTGTCCATGATGTCCTCAATCAAATTGTTAATTGTATTATCTAAATAAACGCATGGCGCGATCTTTAACGTTCAGTTTTGTTTGAATTGTTGAAGGCACTTTTGTGTTTGTTGTTTATTTCTCTTATTCTTGAGTAATTGTTTGTATAATAGCCAGAAACTGCATATATCAATGCACTTTTTTGCGTGAGCTGCCTTTGTTAATTTATTTTGGGCATCAGTGATTGCATGTTGCCCCTTTGTTGAATGTTACATGCAGTATGTGTTTTTGTTTTAATTCGTCTTGGTTGTGCCTTATATAAGTGTGGTTCCCTTGTGCGACGTCAAAGGATAACTAGATTGGATTTTATTTGTTTGCTTTGTCATTGTGTGCTCTGATTGAACACGCGTAGTTATGCTAATTTGATGCAAAAAATAATTAAACCAGCACAAATGACTGCAGCAAACACGTCTGTCGCGTTGGCGTACGTTTTGTTTACTGTTATTGCCATGTTATGCATGTACTCGAAGTAGCAGTTTACGATATGAGTAGTTTTTAAACTGAGTACTTCGATAAGCAAAACAGTGCTGTACAAAGCTAAGAATAACCGAATTGAAATGATAAATTGTGTATCGATTACAGGCATGGACCGGCATTAGATGTGTGAATCGTAGTTCTTTGACTATAAAATAAGTAAAAAAAGAACAAAAAGAAACAAACATTTAAACGGTTTTATATTTTAGATAAATACATATGTAAATGCATTGAACGAACGAAACGAAGGACCTACTGAGATTTAGTTCATTCTTTCAGTTAAGTGATTTATTCTTTTGAACTAGCTCAGACCGAATTGATACAACTCTAGCCGGCACGCGTTGACTTGCGGCTTTAAAAAAACTTTTGGAATCTACTTTTTTAAGGCATTGACGATGTTTCCACAAAGGAGTTCGGTAACATATCGGACGCCAGAGTCGCACCAGCCGCCACTGGCCAAAGAGTTGGCGGACAACGTGGACTATCCCAATCTCAATGTGGCCGACATGAATGCCCGCCTAGAGAACTTGTCACCACGGCTGCACGATTGCTTCGACAGTATTTCCATGAACGAAATGCAACATTTTGCGTTGGCTACCAATCACCGCGATGGCTGCCAATGGTGGGGGATGCTCTTTGGCTATAATCAGACGGAGCACATGACCGCCGATAATGCGGACTTTAAGCTGCAATGCGAGTATACCGTTAATATATTGCGTTATGCCGATAACAACGTGCTGCTTGTGGCACTCGGCGATACTCGGTTGCAGGCATGGTCCACATATTCGACGGTGCGCAGTCCCAAGGCACCCTACTGTCTGTTCCTCATTGGCGAAGATGCCGCGCACAAGACGCCCATCAATCAGCTGTGCGTGTTCAAATCGCAGCCCCAGCAGGCGGTTTCCATCTGCCTGGATAACACACTCAATGCAAGTAGCTAATTGCCTGTTGTTTCCTTCTACTAATATTCTCTGTTATGTGGAACAGGTCTGGGATCTCTCTGGCGCCGATTTGTGCAGCACGTATCGCGTCCGCGCTGCCCACACTAGCAAATTAACGGGTTTGGCCACATCCGCCACCTCTGCTAAACAGATACTCACCAGTGATCGCGGCGGCTGCGCGCGCCTGTGGGATGTTCGCGCCTCATCGCCCAGCTCCACGTGCCTGTACGATGATAAGCAGCATTTGCTCAGCTTCAGCTCGGCCGCTTGGGCAGCACCCAGTGAACTGCACGGTGACAATTACGTCTACCTGGGCGACTACGATGGCAATGTGCATACGCTGGACATTCGTGTACCACGTAAGCTGCAGCAAACCGATGCCTACTTCAATGAGGGTCATGTCGCGCAGTTGCTGGTAAATGGGTAGGTTAAAACGGCATGTTTATCCGGCTTCAACTACACAGTATTTTTTATAGCGCCCACCTGGCGGTCATGAGCAATCTGCCCGCTGCAGTCAAGATAGCCAAGGTGGCAGGCAAACATGATATTGTTTACACTAACGAGCAGACGCACACACGACTGACGGACGCCGTTTGGCGCGATGCTGATACACTGCTGACCATTGGACACGGCCACAAATTGGCCACGCACAAGATAAAGGACTAAAGATTACATTGGATTCAACTAGTTAATAATTTGCCTTGTTAGTTATGAAATTATATTATATAAATTTTTATATTTTTTTGTACCAGCGACAACATTGTATTAGCTATTGTCTAAAGAGGTGCTTATGCTTATGTTTATATATCTTTTTTGTATAAAGATTTACAAATAATATATTTTTGCTATGCAAATTGGCTGGCTTGCCACGCAAATAAATAATATCTATATATATTTTTGTACACATTATATACTTGTAATATAATTACTTAAACTATAAATTGCCGTAAAAACAACAAAAGCTTATAGGCATAGTATATGTTAATTCAATTTCAATCAGACAACACATAATTATCTACTCTAAACAAAATCTGTTGAACCAGAGCAAATGTTTAAGCTATTTCAAAGTAAATGAATAAAATGTTATAGGTCGAATAGGTTCATTTATTTTTGTTTGGAAAAAATGATGAAGAATGTGAAAATAATAATAGAATAAAGAATTAATATTACTGAAGTATTTAAAATAAACATTTAGAGAATTTGCAAAAAAAAAATTCTGTTTAGGCACTACAGAGAAGCACAATCTTGGATCTAACTATTGAAAGCAAATTCTTAGTATAATAAAGAAAAATAAAAACAACCAAAATTTATGTAATTTTTATGTTGTACATTTAATCATAATTATATTAAAATTATAATTGCGTCAAAATATGCAATAATCGATTCAAATATATGTTAAATTTCTTTCATTTGGCACAACGTTTAACAGTAGACGTAAATGCAATTCTTACACTAAACAACACGTAAAATTAAACAACCTCGAAAAAAATACTCTAATCATTTAAGGGGAATCATATAAGTAATATAAAGCTGCTTTTGCTGCTTCTTTGCAATGGGGGAAAAATGTTTCGATTAATTTTTCCAGAAAATTAAAACTTTTTCACGTTATCTCGCTAAGGTGATTGATTCAATGTCTTCGCCGCTTAGTGGGCGGCTCCAGAAAATTGTTCTCTTCCTCACCGATGTCCATATGCTCCAACTTCATAAGTTGTTTGGCCTTTTGCAGCATTAATGTATCCCGCAGCCAGTTGCATTTGAGTACGGCATCGATTGAGGGTCGCTTTTCGGGATCCACAATGAGCATCTGTTTGATCAGCAACTTGGCGCGCTGCGACACGCCCTGCCAGGCGGGATGACGAAAACGGAAATGGCCCCTTTTTATCTGCTCGCCGGCCGGTGAACCGTACTCATCCGAAAAAGGTAAAGTACCACTTAAGCTGCAATGTGCAAAAGGGTTTGCGTGAGATGTTGCAAATGACTCCACAATCATAAACATTGATTTACCACGTATAAAGTACTACGCCCAAACTCCAAATGTCCACCTTTTGGGTGTATGATGCACGTCCGCCGGTGATTAACACCTCGGGCGCTACGTAAAGGGGCGTGCCACAAAGCGTACGCATCACGGAATCCTTGTGCACAAATTTGCTTAACCCAAAATCAGATACCTTGAGTAGTGTATCCTCATCATTGGACTCTAGCAGCACATTGTCTGGCTTTAGATCGCGATGTGTAATGCCTGCGTAGTAAAAGTAATCAAATATTACAAAGTCGAATTGTATAAAAAAAAATTCTGCGTAAGATTTGCAAGCCCCTTTTTGGGTGCACAACACTTACCTCGATCATGCAAATACTTGACTGCATGGCACATTTGATAGAAATACAATTTGGATGTATCTTCACTGAGTAGCTTCTGGCTAATGATGCGATTTAGCAGATCACCGCCGCGCATAAACTCCAGCACCATGTAAACCGAGTCCGGCTTATCGACAATGTCGTGCATGCGTACCACGCAGGGATGCGACAAATTTTTCATAATCTTCGCCTCGTTCAGCACACGTTCCGGATCGTTGAGATTATTGTTTGGATGTGCGCTCACCTCCAGCATGTTTTTCTTAACAATTTTCATGGCGAACTGCTCGCAGGTGCGACGCTCGTAGACCAACCGGACCAGGCCATAGGCACCCGAGCCCAGTTTGCGATTTATATAATAGGTAGCGGTAATTTCAGCAGGCAGGCCAATTGCTTCGTTCGGGCTGAGATCCTTAAAGACAAAAGCTGACCCAGAACAAAGAAAAGCAGGTGCAACAATTTAAATATTTCTGGAACAGCAACACAACTTACCCTTGTAGGTGGGATGAGAGAGCGCTATGATGTCGTCGTTTTGTAAGATGCGTGTTTTGTTCATGCCGATTTTTTCGCCATTCACAAAAGTCCCATTTCGTGAGCAATCCTAGGGGGTTGAAAAATTATATTTAATGTATTTCATTGCATTAAGTTTAGATTTTGGGTGCACAGTTATGCCTATCTACCTGTATATAAACCGGATTTGTCAGCTCACAGTTAGCGCGCCTTATGATAAAATGTACTTTGGATATGCGCGAGAGTATTTTCTCAGGTAAATCATTGAGGGTTAATATTAAATCATTTAGTTCTCCGCGTCCAGCTGAAAATTCGTCGTTGTTCAAGTCTAATAAGAAAAAGAGACAAAAATTAGATATAGTTAAGCGACAAGACCGGTTATGACGACTAAATGATACCCTGTTCAGAGTCATAGTGCCGCCAATTATTAGTTAGTTAACATGTCACTTAACATGCTAAAATTGAAATTATGAAAATTTCATAGAAAATCAGTATTATTGACACACAAAAAAGAGGCAAAAGTAATAAAGAGAGTGGGATAAGATAATATAAGAGAAAAAAGAAAGTCAAAGAGAAATGAAAGTAAAGCAAAGAGACAGATTGATGTGAAAAGAGAGTAAGAGAGAGAAAAGTCGGTAGGAGAGAAATAGAGAAAAAAGGAAAGAGATATTTTGAGTATAGAATGAAATGGCAATCCACACAAAAAACCTTAATAAGTAGTTTCAGAGGCGTTCACAACAGATAAGAAAAGCTAGTTCTTAATGTTATACGACACGTTTTATTCATAAACTTGTTAAAACAGACAGATAAACATAAGAAAAACGGCTTTATCGCTTCAGCTCAAAATGACAACAACTTCAACTAGCTACATATAAATTATAAACATTAAAATTTTGCATAACAGTTACCAACACTAAAGGACGAATGCGTATAGATTATTTTGTATGGCTTGATGCTCGTACCGAGGGACTTTATTTTTATGTTCTTGCCATAGAGTCGTCCCCAAACAATCTTCTCCATGGGCTGGCTCTCGACCTGCGTCCAAATATTCGACGCCTGACTCTGGGTGGCCTGTGTGCCCTGTGTGTCGCGAGCCATGTTATT
Source organism: Drosophila paramelanica (assembly GCA_035043915.1). Lineage (NCBI taxonomy): Eukaryota > Metazoa > Arthropoda > Insecta > Diptera > Drosophilidae > Drosophila > Drosophila paramelanica. The sequence goes on from JAWNMO010000396.1 coordinate 40,180, forward strand.
TCTTTGATTCCGTCTCCTGTTGATGTTCGCTATAACTGTATCTTTTCCGGTTAAAGTCGCTGCGCAAATGTAAATGTGCAGTTATGCGAACTCAAAAACACATATATACATATACACACACACGATCAACAAGAGTGACGATAAACTTTGTGTACATAAGCGCGCGGTTACGAAAACACGAACTAAATTCAGAAATTGTTTACATTGAATATTTGCAACGTCTGTAAAAGAACTGCAAACTGTTTTTCATACACAAAACCCAACAGCGTTACCGAGCTGCGCGCGACGTTCCGATGTCTGTCTGCATTGTTGGGTGCTACATTGCCGCCATCAAGGGCTGCATCGATAATTTCGTATTTTAGTGTTGCACAACTTGGCATTGTCATTAAATTTATCGAGATAAAACAGTAAGATTCTTAAAATTATACTAAAATAGTCTACAGTCATTATTATTTTTTTTATTAAATATTAAAATTATTATATAGGAATAGACTCTAAGGGGAAAATGGCATATAACCCTACAAATATATCAATATGTTTAATGTACTTTATGTATCAAACTATCACGTAGTTATAGCTTGGAATTTTTAAAAGCACAAGTAGCTGAGCTACATAAATTTCATTCAGTTTTTTAAAATAACTATGTAAAACAATAATTGACCTTTGCCGCAAAATATTTGAAAGTTCGTTATTCCTTATTGGTCAAAACAGCAGATAGCAAAAATACTTTTCTCGCTTATTCAACACTAAAATATCGATATTGTCGATGGAGCCCTAGATTACGGCGTCGTTTGAAAGCAACTGTAAACTATTACTAACACAATCATAACGCCAAAACAAGAGGCATAAAAGAAAACTGAATAATAAGACACAAGCGATAATTAAGTGAAATTTGTGAAATATTGACATTACCATTTGTGAATCCTTTTCTGGCAACGTAAAGTGCGCTTGCACGGAGCAATAAGAGCGAACCGAACTAGATTCCCGTTTGTGTTTGTTTTGTGTTCGGTTCCGGGTTTGCAGATCATGACGTTACCGCGCTCGGAGACGCCGCTGCGTCGTTCCGCGGTGGGCAGCCACCGTGAGAGTATGCTACGTGACCTGACGACCATGGTGAACGACGATGAGGCCGAACGTCGCGAAGCGCGACGCCGTACGCTGCTGCAGCATCAGATGCGACCCCGCGACAGCAGCGTTCTGGAGTCGATTGAGGAGAACGAAACCATACGCAAGTGCCTGGAGATCTACAATGGGAACAAGCTGAGCCGCGAAAATGCCTGGAGCCTGTCGTTGATCGATACGCTGTCGAGTCTGCTGGATCGCCATCACAAGACCCTAAGCAACTTCAAGGTGAGTTTTTACATATATACTCTGTGTTGAGTTTAATCCTAATGCAGGTTCTACTGTTTTTTTTTTTTTTTCTATAGATGGCTGGCTCATCGCTTGAGGCTTCCTCGAAGGTGTACGGCTTGCGCGTAGACTCCATATATCTGGATGCCATGCGCATGTCCGCTGGGCTTAATGCGCGCACGCTCACCGAGCAGCAGCTGAATGCGGCCGCCGATCGCGACGATAGCGTTGTGGGCAATGCGGAAGGTGGAGCGGGTGGTGATGATGAAGTAGCGCCAGCGGCAGCAGCGAAGGCTAAGAAACGGCCACGTAAAAATGTTTCTACGGTGACCAAGAACAAGGATACACTGAATGCACGCTTGGATACGGCACCGTTGCAGGATCCGGTGTTTGGTAAACTGAACTCTACGGTTGGCTCCATAAATGCTTCGAATCGTCTTATGCACAACATATTGCCCACGGTAGACTTTGAGCTGCGACTACGGACCAACTATCGCTTCTGGGATGCTAAGGAGCTCCCAGCGGATGTGCTAGATTACACCATAATAGACACTGATACAAAGAATCTGGATACACAGACGCTGGTCAGCGGCGAGTGGGTAAAGAAAATGCGACGATATGATCAACAGCTAAAGCTACGTCCACTGCACACGGGTTATATTATAACCGATGCGCCCAATCCGAGCAATGCCAATGAACCGGCTGCTCCACAGTTAATCGACAATGACGATATAGGTGTGGATAATGCGAATGATTTCTATGAGAATCCAAAGGAGCTCTCCATGGCCTTTGACATAAATGCCGAGTGCGAGCCGATGCCCGAGCTGGATGGGCCGGCGGCGGCGACAGTTTTGGAGGTTGACTACAACGAACTGGAGGAGCTCACAACCGAGGAGCGTACAGCATTGCAGCATTGTCGTGGCTTGCGTAAACAGCCGGTGCTAATTGAGGATCTCCGACCCGTCGATGGCAGCTCCAAACTGGAGTACTCCTATCGGCCCATGGATCAAATATCGCAATTCTGGGCGGGACCCTCGCACTGGAAATTCAAGCGAACGCGCGCACGCAGCACCTTTGGCCAGACCAATGCACTGGACAACATTGCTGCAGGCGGCGCTGGCGGCACCAGCACCACCAATGCAACAGCAGCCGCCGCCCGAGCACGTCGCGCCGCTCTGCAGGCGGCGAAGCGTCGCAGCAAGCACCTCAACTTTGGCCAGTGTACCGACAGTCTGTACCAGACGCTCGATGCCAACACAAAGCTGCGAAAGGCCAACTATCAAAAGCGCTGGGATGCCCGCAAGCTGATGCTGCCCACCAAACTGGAGTTTGACTCCAATTACTTTCACAGATACGACTATGCGCCCAGCATTAAGGTGACCCGGCGATTCAATGTGCCGGACGATAATGAAGAGGACGACATGGATAGAGACACCGGTATGGCCGCTGACGATCCCGCCGACGATGTTGAACTCTTTGACAACGATCACTTTGAAACGGATACGCCACATTCGCCCAATGAAATGCAGGTGAGCAGCTTGCAGCTCGCCGGGGAGACCAGCGCCAATCTGCTCCAGGGCGAAGCAGCAACATGTGGCATCCTGAGTCAAATGAATGCAACGCTTCGTAATAGCTGCAATGATACGGTACTCGAAATAGCCACCGATTTTGAGGGAGCGCCAACGCAGGTGAGTCCCTTAAAATTTATAAAATAAATATACGAATTTTTATAAAATAGATAATAATTACCTAAGAATCAGGAAGCAAAAAAGTACAGGTATATTCAAGAGCAAACTCTTATTCCAGCAGTTTCAATGATCAGAAATAATATCTATATAGCACATTTGTGAAATTATATTATTTATTTCCAAAAAGTTTTAAGTATAGGATATAGTTAATTGATATAAATATAGTTTTTGAGTAACACCTAAAACTATGGCCTTTAAAGGATTCGAAACCAAATTTACATCACATTCACCAGACAGCACATTCATCGAGTTCTATGGACCTTCATTTAAAAGTGAAATTACCTTGTTTTTATTTCAAGTAATTTGTAAAGACAAAGGTGAAATATGAATGAAAATATATTTTTCGAAATTAAAATTTAATGGAAAACTGTTTATCAAAATTGAAGTAATGGGTAGAAACAACTATTTTGAAATTTAAGTAAAACAAATGAGACGACAATTATGTAGACAAAATCCACTTACAACCATTTTTTATACCCTGAACCCATTGAAAATGGGTAAAAAAGGGTATAATGGTTTTGTGCAAATGTATGTAACAGGCAGAAGGAAGCATCTCCGACCCCATAAAGTATATATATTCTTGATCAGCATCACTAGCCGAGTCGATTTAGTCATGCCCGTCTGTCTGTCTGTCTGTCTGTCTGTCTGTCTGTCTGTCTGTCTGTCTGTCTGTCTGTCTGTCTGTCTGTCTGTATGAACGCGTCGATTTCAGAGACTACAAAAGCTAGAAAGCTGATCTTGGTCGCATTCGGTTCGTATATACCATACGCAGATCAAGTTTATTTCAAAACGTCGATAACTCTTTCCATTTTCTTATTATCGATATTTATCGCTTTTTTGACTTGGTTTTTTAAGCATAACTCCTAAACTATAAAAGCTAGAGCCACCAAATTAATTTTTTTATGTTCGCGTAAAACATACATATAAGCCCTTCAGGTTTTGGATACCTCCCCCCAATCGCCCCCAATATCGATAAAACCATTAACAAAGCAATACTACACACGTGCAAATTGGTTTGTACATACATTTCGATGATCTGAATAAGTCCTGAAAATTTCATAACGATCGTACATTTAGTTTACGAGTACATCAAGAAACTATTTTCAGTAGTGGGGGCAAAGCGCAGCTGCATGGCAATTTCTGTGTACATGTGCACGCATACATATGCACGTCCAGAAAGTCTTGCGTTTTCCTAGGAATTTTTTTAGGCAACGGTTAAATTGAATTTTAACACGACGAAGTGAAGTAAGTATGGTAGAGCAATGTTGAATTATTTATTTTTTTCGTTATTTATAATGATTATTATTATTAATTTGTATCGTTTTAATGACAAGTGCAAAATTTTCGTTTTCGTTGACTTTTTGCGATGGTTAACTAATGTTATATCATTCGTCAAAAATGTGGTAGTATGGTGCAGTTGGTAAGAGTCGTGCATCTTAAGACGGAGAGAGAGAGTTCAAGACCCGGTTGTGGAACATTTCTTTTTCCGTTGGAAATTTTTTTTGTTTTATTATTATTTTTAGCAGGATCAATACTCATCAACTGCCGAGAGTGTGTGTGTATGTGTTCATTTCTGGGTTCAGGGTATCTACTAGTCGGGCGGTCCCGACTAGAGCAATCTCACTTGTTTTAAATTTAAGTAAAATATTTGAAACTATAATTATAGTCAAATAAGCAATGTTATCTAGATTTCATATAACTCTTGACTGATATACAAAGTTATAATTTTATCGAATCTCTGTTAATCCTTATTCCCTTATTCTGCACCTCCCCCGAACAGGTCACCAAAGTAATTGTGCCCTTTGCGAAACGAGCGAAGGTCATTGACATGAAGAATCTCAAGCGCAGCTGCAATTCCTTAATACAAAAACAATTGCTGAAGAACTGCGATTTGTCGGAGGAGAATATACCCGCTCATGCGAAGGGAAAGGAGGAGCGTTATGCCAAAGGTATGGCCAGTTTTAAGGAGGTCTACGACCAGCTGCCCGCCATGTTGACCACCAAAATGGCCGATTCGCTGTCACCGTCGGTGGCGCTTTATGCTGTTCTCCATTTGGCCAACGATATGAGGTTGCGTCTCATACCCCAAGATGATTTTGAGAACTTCATAATAAGACAAGTATCGGAATAATATAGAAAATGTACTTAGCATTAAAGTTGTCATATATTTGTACAGTGTATACACACATACACACACACCCAAGCAAACACACAACTTAATCACATAAAGCAGTATTCCCAGAAACAATTTATCCAACATTGCAGCAATAATTTTTGAGCATTATGTTCCTTTTTTAGGTAAAGACAAAACCCTTGCGAACATTTGAATTAGGCTGATTTTGAAGAAATTGCATTGACATTATTCGTATTCTTTGTTAACACTTTAATATATTTATCTTTAATATGTATATGGAATCTATTATTTTTAAGATTTTCAATAAAACTAATTCTAACCAATGGTCTATTCGTAGATCTACACTTTAGCCCTGATAGTAATTGGCCAACAATTTAATTTTTTTTTGGTTTAATTAAGTTCTTATTATGAATTTCTACAGTCTCGCGGGCTGCAGTCTGTAACTGACAACTTTTATTATATCTAAACATTTTATGCGCGCACTTTGTTGCTTCTCCGTTTGCCGCTTTTACAAAACTTGCGCATTACTTTTGTCGGCCATGTGCATTTTGCTGACACAATGACAGAGAAAGATGCCAAAACGGAAGCCATTGTTGCTGTCGCACTGTCTTTTGATTTGTTTTCTGCTGTATATAATTTTATCTTGTAAAAAGAACCATTTGCTAGAGTGATTCTTCTTATAAAACATATTTTTCAATATTATTGCTAGAAACTTTAATAAATTATGAACCAAGTTTGTTTAAATATCTCAAAAAATATAAAATGTAGTATTTTTATAATGCAAAATAAAGCTGATCTTTCTCCAATGTCTACGTAGAAAAAAATTTTAACTGTAATCAGTCTGATCGGGACTAAAAGATGTGTGTTCTATTATTACAGGGTATAACTTATCCAATGTTACTCTGTTATTCTTGTTCTTGTTGCTTCTTCATTTGCATATGCTGCACGCGTTTTGTTAGCGTTTTTAGACCCGCTTTCGCACAGTTTGTCAGTTGTTTGTTGCTGTTGCTACTGCTGCTTCAAGTTGTTGCTTGCTTGCTATTTGCACACATCTAAGTGCGTGTGTGTGTGCATGGGTGCTTGTGTGTGTGTGTTTCTGACACATTTGCATGTGTGTTAAAAGTTCGGTGTTTACAGAGCGCTTTTAGGCGCCGCGAATGTCTGGCTGTGTATGCGTGCGTGTGTGTGTGTAATTGCATATTATTTGCATAAATATTTGCTAAGTACAAAGCACAAAAACAACAGTAACAATAACACGAGAGTCGCATAACATTTAAATAGCTTTATCAAACTTTTTGATATTAACAGCAGCAAAGTAAAGTTTTCATGTGACATTTTCTGTCCTCGTATGTTTTCCCCTCAAATGTTTGGACACCTGTGTGACTTTCAATCGCATTTATTATGATTTTTTTAAATTATTTAAGTATCTCGGAATTTAAAGCTAATTTTCAACTTTTACAATGTGAAAGTTTGCCGCACAGGTGAATGGTTATTAGAAAAGTTGAAAAACTGTAACAATAATTAAATGTGCATAAAGTGTCCGGAAAATTGTCTGACGATACGTTGAAAAATAGATTGGCCTGCATCAGTAAAATTTTATATATATATATATATGTAATTTCTTCAACATTCTAAATAAGATATTCGCAACATTAAAATTAAATGCTAATATAAAATCGAAAATAAGGTATGAAGGTATATATATCTGATAAGAACTGGTATAATTCAACCATACTTTTTTTTTTAAATACAAGAAGAAAATAGAACTACTAATTGAGTTATTGAAATTCAAGCTTGAAAAACATATTCTTAAAAAGTCTTAAAGTCTTAAAATTCACAATTGCGTTGGCTTCATTTACGCATAATTGAGTGCATTTTCGTGTTGGCAACGTCAACTGCAAAAGTAAATGTGCCTAATGTTGGTAAAAAGAGAACATAAATATGTTGTGGATTTACAGCGTACACACATTTACAGCCGAAAGGTTAATTATCTGAAAAAGCATCCCAGGTGAGGGGTGTCGGGGGAGCAGCGGTTGGGGGTGCTTGTAATCCAGCTAAGCCAATGTGCAAAACAGAAGTCCTCGCTGTGTTTGTATTTGGCCATAACATTTCAGCTTGTTGTTAGCTCCGTTTTACCTCAGACATTACAACTGGGTTTCTGACGCCTTTTGTTGGCTTTTGGTTTTATTTTCATGGTTATGATCTCACATTTGTTGCTTAATTGTGCTACGCTTGGCAACGCCCCTGGGGGCTTCAAAGTTGATAATAGTGTGGACGTCCGGCGGGTCATTCTGTGGCCTTTGCTGCAATCAAAATGTGCACTAAAGCACGGTAGTGAAATGCCTCTATTGAGATATATTTTTCAATTGCTTGCAGCGGTAATTTATTGATACAATTTTACATAATTGGTTTAAATGGATTTCGCTCTATTTCGTTTGTACTTGTGTCTAATAAATACGAATTTTAAATTCTTTGAAATCTGATTTGTAATATCTAATATCTAATATCTAATATCATTTTGTATCAGCACACAAATATGCTATGAAAATATTATCAATTTGTTATTGTGTCTGTTGATTTGAATTGCAAATGTTCTTTATAAATTATTTGAATTAAAGGATGAAATTATTTTTAACTAATGTTATCTAATAATTTAATTACTATTTTAACAGCCATTGAATTACTTTTTTAACAGCCAATTACTATTAATTGGCAGTTCAAAATATTAATTCAAAAAATTGTCAACATCAAAATGTATGCCAAAATAGATTCTTTGAAGGTATATCTTTCTGAGGTCGGACTTTATATCGCCGGGATATAGCCATTACAAAATTTATAAAGAGTATAGTTAGCTTTTTGTATCAGCAGACAAGCATGTTCCGCCAAATTTATGACTGCTGACTGCCAAAAACGTTACGTATATATTCTACTTTCAAGTATATATATTTTTGATCAGGACGACGAGATCAGTTGTTTTCGACCTGTCCGTCTATTTGTTGTCTGTCTGTCTGACCGGGTTTATTAAGCATAGCTTCTGAACAATTGGATTCGATATATTCGCGTAAAGCAGACACCCCAAAAATCGATAAATTAAAAAAAAATACCTTGATGCCTTAATTAAGTAATTTCTGTTTTCATGTGCACACATATGTAATACAAATACACATATGTAAATACAAATGCAGAGTTTTGTTTTGCGTTTTTAGATTTTTTTAATGGTTTATAAGTTGAATTCGTTCAGAACAAGATCAAATGGTATTGCTGCAGCCGGTAAGAATGGTGCAGCTGAAGTTGGAGTTTTTTAAGTTTTTCGTTTATATATAAAACAATATTAAATTAAATTATTTCTTAATTTTGACAACCTTAGGTAAAATCAAGTGCCAATTTCAGTTGTAATTTTTATTATACTCGCTCACGAAGTGAAACGAGTATTTTGGTTTTGTGCAATGTAAGTCTTGCTGTCCGTCCGGTCGTCTGTGCGTCTGTACTGTGTACCCGGGTCACATAAAATCGCAAATCGACAAAGTCCACAATTTTAAAGCTAGAGTCACCAAACTTGGTCACTAAAAGATTGCGACTTAGGTAACCCGGCCACGGCCACTAAAACGCTCGCCAGCGGCCCCGCCCTAAAAAATCAGATATTCCTCTATTCCCCACAGTTGTTGAGGTAGCGTCACCAAATGTTGCATATATACTGAGGATATGCTTCCCCAAACTTGTGGTGACCTTTCCCAAAGATTGCGACCTTGATATCCCGGTCACGCCTACTAGATTGCCCCCAAGCCTTTCCACCCCTACGAATTGCGAAAGTAAATTACTGGTCACCTCCTTCGGTGGTTTTCAATTCGAAAAATTGACCGAAATTTTTCTCTATAACGTAGTCGGTAACTTTCAACTGAAACGTTCATACATGTTTTTCTTTGTATTATATTATTAACAAGAATTCTGTTACCTACTAATGGCAATTTAAGCAATTTTTTATAAAACAACAAAAAACCGGTTTGAAACATACTGCTAGTTACACTAAAAGTTTCAAATTTTGGCTTTTGTTCGTTAATGCTTCCAAGTATATATTTAGTTCTTAATGTTCTTCAAATACAGCTTTTGTGTAGCACGTTCCAGAGTCTTCTTCCTTTCCTTACTCTAGAAATCCAGCTCCAGTGGTAATTCTCCGCCTTACAGGAGAAGCAAGACGTCTCTCAAATTGGTTTGAGTGGGGTCCCAGTCCCTGGAGGTATTTTGCGCCATGTTGGCGACCCACGTCTTTTTCTTTGGAAACTCGAAGATCCTGCTCGATGTCCCTAGTACGCATGTACCAAGAATGGGACTACCCATTGATTAATAATAAGATTTCAACACAGCCCGACGTTCAGTCCCACCCAAATGAAATAAAACAATAGTTTGTTTTTGTTCACTCCCTACAGAGTTTCATCATTTATAATACTGTATTTTGTATGGTATAGTATAGTATGTATCATTTATATCGGGTAAAATATTTCGCGTGTATTCAGCATTCTGTATTTTATTTACATTCATGATAGTTTTCTTTCATATGTTTTGTTAGAATACTCGTACTTATATCGCCTGTTGCGTAGAGCAGAAGCTGTTTCAACAGTTTTTCTAAAATTGCTGCCACTGCATTCCACGTACACCTAATATATTAATTGTGTGTTATTTCATTTTAATAAAACAAATATAATTAATAAGGTTGGTTATACTTTCAATGATGGTGTAAATAAAATATACAAAAGATCTTACATATTTTTCTGTCAGCTGAATTTTGTTAGTATATATATTTCTTTTGTTTATTTGGTTTTTTAAAAGTACATCAATAAAAGTTTAATACATTAATTAGACAATTTTTTTTTTGCTTTTTGTTATATATGTATATATTCATGTATAGTATGTGTATGTAGTATTTTATATACTCATTTAATATTGTAGTAGACATATGTATATATATTTTTTTAGCACACAGAATATAACAATTGTTGCAGTAATACACCTTTCGGGGGCCTTTAATGTTTTTTAAACATTTTTATCATAACTTTAATAAAATTTGCTTAAAATTTAAACAAAATAATACAATTTTTATTCTTTTTCAATTGTTTTCTTTCAATCAATTTTTTTATAACAAATTTGCGCTACTTTTGCTAAAAACTTTTATGCGGTTACCGTTATATACATTTATTTCTTTGGTATTAGTATTACGATTGACGTGTTAGAGAGGCAATTTAATTGAGCTTGTTTAGATAATGGAGTTTGGGGAACTTTTTATGGGTTAATAAATTAAAAGAGTTCTGAATTCTGAATTCTGGTATTTTAAAATACATTTATGACAAGCAATTTTTAAAAACATATAGCAAGACTGTTATAATATTTTACTAAAACTGAAAATGTTGTACGTTTTTAAAAAAATTGTAATAAACATGTTATACGCATAGGCTTGGGTAGAAAAAAATACAATTTTATTTTGATTTATAAAATAATACAATTTTGATTTATAATATTATTTGCTTAGAAAGAATTTTGAATTAAGTTCAAGTTTAAAAAACAAACAAACTTAACGCATCAAAAACGCTCCGATAGAAATAAATAATTTGGTGAATATACAGTAAGTTTTTTTTAGCTTTTATGTATTCATTTATATTTGTTATATAATTTACCAGCAACTTGTTAAAGTCCATGGATTAAAATGTTTATACAATTATGTACTCGTTAGTAAATAGCTGCACAAAAGAAAACACGTAATCGGTTATGTATATATGTTTATATAAGGGTACTTATATAAATATTTATTTATGTGCTTTATATGTATATATTCTTTAGCCGATGTCCTTTCCTTCCTGCGCTTACCGTAAATGCCTGAAATAACTGTTCCTCAGTTGAGTGTTCGAAAGAATTTTCCATTTTGTGTCTGTCTGTGTATGTGTGTGTGTGTGTGAGAGAGAGAGAGTTTGTTTGTTACTATTTCGCTCAGTTGTTGTTGTCCGTGTCCCATGTCGTTTGTGCATTTTCATTTCCAGTTTAACGCAGCTTTTTCATTTAGTTCTGTGACTTGGGCGCCACGGACGCAGTCTCAGCAGCCAGCGGCATCTGCAAGAGGGGAGAAACGAGAATTGTGAGCCGTCACCTGCAACTGGGCGTGGCCCGCGCCTACCTTCTGCTCGGCTGGCGCTTTGCCAGTGCTGCGGCCCCAGCGCAAGCGCATCGGCTTGCGTGCCTCGCGCTGGAACTGATAGTCCGAGTTGTCCTCCTCCTGGTCCTCCTCGATGTCCTCACCAGAGCCGCCAGAACGTTCGACAGCCGAGTTGTCATATTGCTGCTGCAGTGCCAAAAGCATGCGGGTCATCTCCTCCCACTTGAGCCATTCGCGCTCCAATTGGACGCGTTCCCGCTGGAAAGGGAGGAAGAGCGAGAGATATGTAATAAATATATTTATAATTATATGTAGAATTATGATCAAATATTCATAGGCATTCTCAATAACAAATGACACTCTATTTTCTTTCTCTTAAATATCGCCTTTATCAAATCAGGCTTATTTATATTGTTATGTAAGGAAAAAAGGTTTCATCAATAATGCATTTGTTTTAACTGCGGCATCAATCTATGGGGAAAACACTGATCAAAATGCCATTACCGAATTTTTGCAAAAATATAAAAATATGGGAACTATAACTCCGAGAGCTTTAGATGTCCAATTTTATTAATATAAGTTTGATTACATTTACCCTTTTAAGTTTTTTAATTTTTGAATCATTTTATTTTATTTATTTTTTAATGCAATACACATATTTAAAACACATTTATTTCCAATCAGAATCTTTAATTACCAAACAACAATTGAAGCTGTTTTGGGTTGATTTCTTTCGCATATAAATTGATTACTTTCATTGCACGGCAAATCTTTAAGAGGTCCTGTTGAACTCGTTTCGACACAACGTTCGATGCCCCGATGATTATCTGGCTGCCCATTCTCCCATATGCTCAAGTTAAAGGGTAGTCCATTGGAGAACCAGACATGTCTGTTCTGTTGGGCCAAGTCGTTGCCAGAGGTCCAATAGTGAAATACGTGTGAATTCTCTCTGCGGTATTTGTTAATAGAACGCCATTCATCCATAGTCTCAAAGGTGATCAACTCGGCACCGATTAGGCGACACTTTTCGTAGGCATTAAACCAGTTGGCTTGAATTCTGGACTCAAAATAGTACAAGTTCTTGCCAATTCTGACAAAAGGATCGATACTTAAATGTGCACTTTTGGGCATACCTGAACAATAAAAACAAAAAAAGATTTTTCTATTTACAATTTATGAGCTAAACTTGAAGTGATTTACCATCTTTAATAACGGTTTCGATGTTATATGCAACACTTGTGGCCGTCATGCAAAGTAAAATTAGACGAGTTTTAGTTTGCAACATTTTGATATAACTGTATGATTTTTCTCGCAGTCCAGCTGCTTTATATAGCAGAGTAGTACTACCCCAACACATTTATAATTATCTAAATAAATATTTATCTTTGCGCAAATCTGTAGTGTACATTTATTATAGCTTAGTAAATGAATAGTGATTATTTTTAATAGCATTAGGGGAACATTGGCAGATGAGTTTTACTATTTGTAGTTGTAGTTTGCAAAATTTTTAAATAAGTAAATGTGTTTGCCTATCTTTTACTGTTTTATATATAAGAGTCCTATACCAATAACTCCACAAATAAATAATAAAATAAATATTAATTTTTATTGTATATTTATTACAGTTTAGTAAATTAATAGCAACAATGTATAATAACCGCAGGGGAACAGCTGCAGCAGATGATCAGATCAACTAGCAGCAATGACGAAGCGCAGCAGCGATAAGCCGATCAGCAATAATTAACTAATTAATTTGTTTTTAGTTTGCACGAAAAGCCGGCTTTTTAACTAAAGTTGTTTTTGTCACCATTGTTATTTTTATCATAGTTTTTATTAATCTCGTTCACTTGATGAAAAGAATTTATAGGGTTTGTTTTTCTGTTTTTTCTTGTCTCTCTGTCTATATGGACGCAATTTGTTTTGCCATCCATTCGCGTCTCCATTCCATTTAATTAATACATATTTAGTTATAGATAAAGCTTAATTAATATAATTTTGCTTCTCAAAATCTTTAGTTCTTACAATAAAATATTTTTTGATATATCTGATATATTGTATTGAACAACGATTTATTCCACATATATCGAGTTAACAATGATATCGCTGTGTCGATTCACATCCCTACTCCTAACACATTGATTACATCTTCTATTTCACTGCCGTGGTGTTTACGCTTCAGCACCCTAGCTTGCATTGTACGAAGTTTATTGATTGTTAAAATCCCGTTACCTGATCTTTGTCCACACGATTGTTGCCCAGATCCACAGCGTTGGTCATCACACTGCGTCCCCAGCGCAAACGTTGAGGCTTGCGGACGACTCGTTCGAAGGCGGCATCGTAATCATCGGATATCTCCGGATCGTAGCCAGCGCCGGGCTGATTCACCTGCTGGCCATTCATGGTCAGTTCGCGTTCGAGGAGGTCGTCGTAGGAGGTGCGTCGCATTTGGGGTAAATTGGGATCGCTGCGACGACCGAAGCGTAGACGCAACGAGGGCGATCTAATCGGTTTCTGGTTGACATCGCCGAACCAACGCTTCTCCACAATGCTGTTCAACATGTCCGGATCGCTGCGACCGAAACGCAGCCGCAGCGACGGGGAACGCTGCGCCTTGCGCTCCACCTGATGATTGGGAAAGACAATGGGCCCGGCATATTCGCGCTGCAGCAGATTATCATAGAGATTATTGATGGGAGCGCCTTGAAAACGAAAGAACACATCTATTAAAAATTTAGAGTTAATAGAGATTTGCTGCTCACCTGGAGATGTGGATAGTTCAGCGCTGGACTGCCGAAGCATTAGAAGATTTAGGCCAAATAGCATCAAGGCGCAGCCGTAGCTTATCTGGGACTTGCAGTGCATCATTTTTTTGGATTTTCTTTAAGTACTGTAAGGTCAAAATTTGTTTATAAATTAATTAATATTTATAAATGCCCATCTGTCTTAAATTATTTTTAAAGTTATTTAAAACAAGTGATATGCTCAAGTCGGGACCGCCCGACTAGTAGATACCCTGAACCCAGAAATGAACACATACACACAAACTCTCGTCAATTGATGAGTATTGAGCCTGTTAAAAATAATAAATAAAATTTAATCAAAATTACCAACGGAAAAAATACTCCACAACCGGGAGTTGAACCCGGTCCCCCCGTGATAAGATGCACAACTCTTACCAACTGCACCACACTACCACATTATTAGTGTAAGATATAACATTACTTAACCATCCCAAAATATCAAGGAAAACGAAAATTTTGCAGCTGTCAATAAAAACGATACAAATTAATAATAATAATTATGAATAACGAAAAAATTAAGGAATTCAACATTGCTCTACCATACCATTGCTGGATTCGAACCCGGGCCTCCACTTTAATCGGCCCAACTCTTACCAACTGGACCACGCTCTTACTTCTTTTCGTTGTGTTAAAATTCAATTTAACCGTTGCGAAAAAAAAATTCCTAGAAAAACGCAAGACATTCTGCACATGCATATGTATGCGTGCACATGTACACAGAAATTGCCAAGCAGCAGCGTTTTGCCCCCACTACTGAAAATAGATTCTTGATTTGCTCGTAAACTAAATGTACGATCGTTATGAAATTTTCAGGATTTATTCAGATCATCGAAATGTATCTACAAACCAATTTGCACGTGTGTAGTATTTGATTTGCTTTGTTTATGGTTTTATTTAGGTATCCAAAACCTGAAATATTTTTATTCTTCGTATATTGTCGTATACTGTCTGTCCGTCTGTCCGTCTGTCTGTATGAACGCGTCGATTTCAGAGTCTACAAAAGCTAGAAAGCTGATCTTGGTCTCATTCGGTTCGTTTATACCATACGCAGATCAAGTTTATTTCAAAACATCGATAACTCTTTTCGTTTTCTTACTATTGATATTCATCGCTTTTTTGACTCGGTTTTTTAACCATAACTCCCAAACTATAAAAGCTAGAGCCACCAAATTTACTTTTTTATGTTCGCGTAAAACATACGAAGAATTTAAATGTTTCAGATTTTGGATACCTCCCCCCAATCGCCCCCAATATTGAAAAAACCATACAAACAAAGCAAATCAAATACTACACACGTGCAAATTGGTTTGTGATAGATTTCGATGATTTGAATAAGTCCTGAAAATTTCATAACGATCGTACATTTAGTTTACGAGCAAATCAAGAATCTATTTTCAGTAGTGGGGGCAAAGCGCAGCTGCTTGGCAATTTCTGTGTACATGTGCACGCATACATATGCATATGCAAAATTTGTCTTGCGTTCTTCCAGGAATTTTGTTTGCAACGGTTAAATTGAATTTTAACACAACGTAGTGAAGTAAGAGCGTGGTCCAGTTGGTAAGAGTTAGGCCGCGTAACGTGGAGGCCCGGGTTCGAATTCAGCGTTTGTATGGTAGTAAATGCTGAATTGTTTTATTTATTTATTTATAATTATTATTTTTATTAATTTGTATCGTTTTAATGACAAGTGCAAAATTTTCGTTTTCCTCGACTTTTTGCGATGGCTAAGTAATATTATATCATTCGCGAAAAATTTGGTAGTGTGGTGCAGTTGGTAAGAGTCGTGCATTTAAGACGGAGAGAGCGAGTTCGAGCCCCGGTTTTGGAACATTTGTTTTTCCGTTGGTAATTGTTTTTTTTTAATTTTTAAAAGCCTCAATACTTAATACAATCAACTGCCGAGAGTTTGTGTGTTCATTTCTGGGTTCAGGGTATCTACTAGTCGGGCGGTCCCGACTAGAGCAATCTCACTTGTTTTTTCCTGTTATTGTAATTTTTAATTATTAAATTTTAATAAAATAATAAATGTTAAAAAGATTTGGAAACAAATTAGTGATTTAAGTAAATTTATTTTTATTATAAAATATTTATTTTGGAAGTTCTTTTTCCCGCTAAAACTTTCTACATTTGTACATGTATATATGTATAGGAGCACTCAATCAAGTGGTTATCAAATGTTTATTGGCGAATTTATGATAGACTTTTATGTCAGCAATTAGCAACCCCTTTGGTTGTTTTGTTGTTTTACCCCTACACCCTTTCTGCTGATCTGATTGCCTTACGCGGGTTCTCTTTGACTGTATCCAATTCAATTTCCGCTTGCCACCGTCATCACGTATACGCTTGCTATCACGTATACGACACGTTGCATCGCACGAACCCTTGCAAAAAAAAAAACAAAAACAAAAAAAATTATAAAAAAAAGTATACATATTTCGCATGCACTTAACGCCCCCTTCACAGCTGGGGCTGCTGTCGATGCTTTAGCATTTAGAAGCCTGCTCCGGGGCTGGATTTAAATTTCAGCTTCCGCCTGGCGGAATTTTTGTTGTTGTTGCAAAGAGGGGGAGGAGGTGGAAATGTGGCAATGTGTCTGCCTTTTGTTGTTCGTTTTGTATATTTTGTTGCACACTCAACTCATTTGTCGTTATTGTTCGGTCACACATGTGCACACACACACACCCTTTAGACCCGCCTTTCACATTGTTGGTTTTTATCTTTTGGGCGCCGCCTTAAGGTGTGCCATAAAAGAACATAGGCAAAGTGTTAGCTACTTGACTTGTCTACACTCTGCACTTGCTGCATTCCCTGACCCATTCCTCTCCTCTACTTTCATTGCATTTCTCGCCCATACAACGTCATCGCATACATAATTCAACTGCCTGCTTTTTGTTGCCTGATGTAAAATGAATTTATGACGTTAGAAATGAATTGCAAAAGTTACACAATTTTATTCACACCACAACTTTTGCATATCAATTTAAATGTGTAGTCCCCTCCCCGCCCATCCTGCGGTCTTCGTCTTGGCTGACAGTAGAAACGCGTGCATAGAAATTGCATTTTTATTGATTCGGTTAGGATTTAATGATCCTGGTCTGTCCTTTAGTTGGAGCTCGATTTCTTTCATTAGTCCATGACATCATTTTCTAAAACCTTCACTTTTTGCCGTATGCATAAAACATTTGCAAACTAATGGGCGCCGACAAATTCAAAAATAATATAGAAAAAGCCATATTGAACAGGTGCGCTATTCTCCTGACCTTTTATTGAGTTGACCTAATAAAAAAGACATTGGCGCATAAGTACATTTATATTTAAGGATTTTCATTTCATGTTGAAGTTTAATTCAGAACCCTATTATTCTTGTCTAAAATGTATAAAAAAGTAAAGAAAAACAATTTAATTAATTTTTACCAAAAATATAACTGAAAAAAGTTCAATTGTTGTCACTTCTGCCCATATCTCTAATTGTGACTTAAATTTATTATTATTAATAAAAGAAAATATTTATATATAAAAAAATGTACGTATTACTTTAAAACAATACAAATATTTAAAGGATCTTCAATTTGTTTAGTCTTATGCAAATACCTAAAGAGCATTGCATGTTCAATCTGAGAAATTTACGCTTTAATCAAGTCCAAAACATTTGCTGGCCATATTTTGTTTACCAATTTATCTACTATGATAAATATTAACTTTGGACATTTGCTTGCTGCGGGGCGCAACTAGTTAATAAGCAAGTTAATCTTTTGGCCAAAGTGTGATAATAGCCGCAGACCCAAGAGAAAAAGTCAATTTCACCTGAACTTTAACTCAATTTGTCGCCCCAAACTTTGCCCAGCACTTTGCAAGTTTTCATCTCTCGTTAGCCTCTTCCAACAAATATCGCTCGTTGGAGTTTTAGAAATCTCCGCTCAGCTAAATGCTCAGTGAATGAAAGCCCAATGGGATTGAACTATATTTATTGTGTCTTTGCAGCAGCAGTTGGCGCAAAAAATTTAATCAACGCAACTTCGATAACATTTCAACAACAACAACAGCGTGTGAATGCAAATATTTTTTCAGTCACAAAAGAATTCAATATGGGCGAAAACTCTGAAAGAATTTTTAACTGCGAATCTAGCAGCTGTTGCAAAAACTCTAGTTAATTACTCGAGTTAGCCAAGGTAAATAAAAAAACACTATGTGATTTTCTAAAAACAATATTTATTTATTGTATATAGTTTTTCATGAATAAAAACTAGTTCAAGCGAAAGAAAAAAAATTTAAATAAAAATCAAGTAATTTGAAAAAATTTTGGTAATCAAGTTAATTTATTTGGAATTTAATTAAATACATTTTATATTAAATATCATTAAAAATTAGTTAAATAAATGCCATAACTTTTTATTGAGTTACAAATATTTATTTTTATTTTATTTTAAAACCAATATATGCACTGAAAAAATATGAGTTTTAATATAAATTTGGTATTCAAGTAGTCTATTCACTATTTATCACTACATTTATATAAATAACTTTTTATTGATAAGAAAATATTTTAATATAAAATGTAAGATATCATTTGCCCAATGTTGTGTTAATTTTGTCAAATTTTGTGCTTAAACGTATTGCCAAAGTAATCTTGAAAGGAGATAATAGAATAAAAAACTACGCACATGTCGCACATGACTCGACCGGCACAATGGGGCGTATGATTAACGCCTCAAGCCACAAAATAGGCAAACGCAAAGCCACATAAAATGGCAACCAACAGCAGCAACAACAACAAAGTTTAATCAAATACGTTGATAAAACACAAAAGATTACGCAGTTTCCCTTCCTACAAATGCAATAGGGCTTTCGGGCCGCTAAAGGGTCGGACAGGGTCAGCAAAAAGGCTACCAAACTGGGCATCTAATGTGTTTGTCAAAACGTTTTAATGCCAATGCCCGGACTGCTATAAAGCAGACACCAACAACAACAATTCAGCTCGATAGCATTTTTTTTTTGGCCAACAGACCACAAATGACCTTTTTGGCACAACGAGAATAAAAATTGTTAAATAAAAGGCAAATAAAATGTGTGACACAAAAGAACGAAAAAAAAACTAAAAAAAATTAAGCCTCGTCAATGTCGGGCACGAAACAACCTGTTGGGGGCGTGTATGCGTGTGTGGGTGTTAAATGTATTAGTTTAGCTTGACCAAAAGGCTATTTAACCGTGGTGAATGTCTTTTTACGGTTGAGTGCAAATGCGAAAATATAAAACTGTCTAACAAAATTAGGGAAAAAAATGAAACGAAACATTAATTCGACTTTTTAATATTTTGTAAAGTCGAATTAATGTTTCGTTTAACTTCAATTCTTCACTTTTTTATACATGTATAATGCTTTATTGCATTTACCTTAGATATATTGGAAAAAGTGCATTTTTATTTAATACTTTTAGATAGTATAAAATAGATATTGGTTGAATATGCAGTAAGAAACTTTAGTTTTATTTATTCTCTTGATTTTATTTTATTGATTTTATTTTATTGATTTTATTTATTAATTCTCAAAAATGTGCTGCATAGTGTAAAGTGGATTTTAGACAATATTTGGGGTTTTGGCTGTGCGACGAGGCGTGATTTAGGCCTGGCTACTCAACGTGGACCAATGTGATAATAGTTTGTTTATTATTATTTATTTTAATGTATTTAAGTTTTTTCTTTCGAACTTTTATTTGCTCGTCACGTTCAATTTTAAGCACAATTGGCTATTTGACAGTTTTTAAAGCCCGCTTTCAGGCGTTGGTCTTCTGCATGAATAAATGTGAGCATTATCTCACAAAATCTAGCTGAACTCATTCGTCATATATGCGTTAGCCAGCGCAAAGTAGGGGAGCTCCTGGAACAGGAGCAGGAGCAGGAGCTGCTGCCGTAACCGGAGCTGGAGCAGAAGAACGACGATGATAAATCACTTTCAATTTTGACAAACGTCACAAATGTCGCGCTGACGGCCTGCACATATCATCACCCACACAAGCACACACACAGACACACGCACACTCGCAATTTACATACTTGCCAAGCAGGCCAAGCAATTGGCCAAAGCTCGCAATGTTTCCGTTCTGCTGCAACGCCAACAAATCATTTTCAGCCAACATTGTGTGCGTTATCTACGACAGAAGAAAAAAAAAATAAAATTCGGAATTGTGGCGCCTTTCGATTAAGACCATGTTAGCGGAGCGGAGAGGCGGGGAGACGAGAGAGCAAGCGAATCGGGCTAATGATGAGTTGATGATGGTCAGACAGCAAAACAGTTTGTGTTCGATTAATCCGGGCGTGACGTGGTCAAAAGCTACGAAAGCAATCAATTCGAAATCGTTGCAAGTAGTTTTCTTTATCTTTCAAATATCAAATTTGCAGCTTTAATTCAAATTTTGTCTGCTATTTTTTACTTATTTTTATAGAGCTAGTTTTAAATGCAAAGTTTCTAACTCGCAAAGTGAGTTGGTTTTCGGCTACTGTATCTTCTAATAATTTCACTAAAAGTTTTTTTTTTTAAAGTATTTTTAAATTAAATTAAATTTAATTTGATTTTATATACATAAATAGTATTATTTAATGTATGTTAATGTACGTTGAAAGTAACAAATATTTTTTGAATTCCATGAAAAGTATTCTCCAATATTTGTATTATTTATTTAAATAACGAAATATTCTTTGTGAAATATAGGTTAGTAGATATTCAAAGTCCAACTGCAGAAAATATGCAAGTAAACACACAAACATTTAATTGCTTACACCAACAATTTGCATTAGGTTGAAAACCCAATTTTGTTTCCTATTATTGCATTCCTAACTGAAGCGCATTAATAAAAAGCAAATTTACCCTTCTGTTGCTGAACAAAGCGAATTTGAAACGAACTCGGCAAATTATTAACAAGCCAACGCGCTCGAAAGAGGCAGCTCCCAAAAAAAAAGAAGTGGACTATTTGTAAATGTTGAGAATTAGGTACCCATTTTCAGTGGACTGCGCTGCGGCTACGTGATGCCGGAAGTCGGAAATGAATGTAATTTTCGGGTTTTGTTGCTACTGTTGTTGTTGTCGCACAGCACGAATATTGCCCTGCCCAAATTGTTATGGCATTGTCTATGTTATTACAAAGCCTGAGGGCGTGACAAAGTTCCACAGTTCAGCCACTTATTTTTATTTTTATTTTTCTGGTTCGTAATCGTTTTTTCCCTGGCGGCTGTTTTGTTTTGGCATATCTTGACTGACACCTTAAGTTTATTTAAAGTTAGTTGGAAAACGTCAATTTACATGAATCTGTCTTCAATTTGGCTGTTAAAATTCAAAGCTTTTCCATTGATGGATTGACCAGGCCCAAATGGCAGGCCAACCAAATATATACAATGAAAATCGGATAAAGGATCCCTCGGTGACAAGGGAAACAAACTGTTGTCCCAACAGGCACCGATTACCGTTAGGAGTCAGCAGTGGATTAGCTGCAATCTGTTTGCTTCTTTTTTATGCTCCGGATCAGAAAAGAGCAGCAACAACAATACACAAATATGGAGGACGAAAAAATCAAATAAGTGCGTGAATAAATGAGCAAAACGATGAAGTGGGAAAAACCTTTGGGTTGGTTTACCCTTTACAACCATTTGCCCTTTCAGTGCATTTAACAAGAAAACATAATAAACGTGTGTACATGAATATAAAAAACAAGTGAGATTGCTCTAGTCGGGGCCGCCCGACTAGTAGATACCCTGAACCCAGAAATGAACACATACACACAACCTCTCGGCAGTTGATGAGTATTGAGCCTTTTAAAAATGTAAAAAAAAAAACAATTACCAGCGGAAAAAGAAATGTTCCACAGCCGGGGCTCGAACCCGCTCTCTCCGTCTTAAGATGCACGACTCTTACCAACTGCACCACACTACCACATTTTTCGCGAATGATATAACATTAGTTAACCATCGCAATAAGTCAAGGAAAACGAAAATTTTGCACTTGTCATTAAAACGATACAAATTAATAATAATAATAATTATTAATAACGAAAAAATAAAGTAATTCAACATTGCTCTACCATACCATTGCTGAATTCGAACCCGGTCCTCCGCGTTATGGGGCACAACTCTTACCCACTGGACCACGCTCTTACTTCACTACGTTGTGTTAAA
>JAWNMO010000399.1:0-91529 GCA_035043915.1 Drosophila paramelanica
CTCCGCCAGAAGTTACAGAACTGGACACCTCCTTGGAATATCGGTAAAAAAATTCCCAGCTACACATAACAAAGTCGGTAACGCCCGATTGCAACCTTCATACATTTTTTTTTATTTGGCTACAACGAGACTATAATACACTCCCAATTATGTTGAATAGTATTAGAATTGAAATCCAAAAATGTTTTCTTTTCTTTTCAAATCTTTCTTATAATCATCATAAATGATGTAAGATTAGTTCTGAGCATTTAAATGGGAAGTCTTGTTGATTTATGACACTAGTACCGATGCTCTAAATAACAGAGTTTCGATAACAAACTACTTATAATAAACTCTTTATTAAATGCTGTCGATTACACTGTTGTGCGTATCGATACTGCACTAAAACTAGTTTCTTTGATACTATAGTATAGTAATTCAATATCTCTGATTACTTTATGTAGCATTAACTTTAACAGGTGCTAAAAAGTGACTAAGCTTGATAAATGCGCCGATATTATTTGGCTTAAATGTAGAAAGATTGTAATAAAGTATTAATAATCATTTGTGTATTTAATACAAGTACATTAAAAAAGTGTCATAAATGTCGCAAAAGATGTTGTCTAAAATCAAAAGTTTAGTTTGTGTTTATTGCTGGGGTTCGGCGCATTGGGACTATTCTTTGCTGATGATGTTTATGGGTGTTTATGGGTCGCTGCTTACCGTTTTCTTGGCGCATCCATTTGTGTCGCTGCCACCGCCATTTGTGGATGTGTTTGATGTAGACATCAGATCTTCGTTGCCGTCCAGCACAACATCCTGCTCCATGGATTCGGACTCCATGGCTCTGTTAATGCAACGCTCCGTTTAATTCTCGATATTTGCACAGTGTATATTTCACTCCCCCCGTCTCTCTCTCTCTGTCTCTCACTATTTGTTTCTCTCTTTCTCTTTGTCTTAAACTAGATATGTGTTTATAGTTTAACTAAAGGAGCTGCTGGGTTTTAAAAACAAAGTTTGTCGTCTCACATCGCAGCGTTCTGTGGTTTTCTTACTCGCTGTGCTGGTCAATCGGTCAACAACATCATCGTCGTCGTCGTCATTATTAACACCGACACCAACAACATCATAGTCGATATCAGTAATAAAAATATGTTTACAATTCAGCTCTCTAATTTAGTGCCACCCACACATCACGCAGGGATATCAAGTTCGGCTCGTTGTCTGCCGGTGGTGTCTGGTTTTATTAGCTGCAACAAGCAAGATACAAAATACATTCATATTAATTTCGTGTCAAAGTCAAATGCATAATTTAAAAGGCATTAAAACAGCTGGCCAGCCAGCAGGTGAATTCAGAGCCCATTATGGCCATGGGGAATGCAACCGGCATCTGTCAGGGATGCATCAGAAAAAGAGAAAAAAAAAACACTCAAAGTCAGACAGTAGCTCGAACAATGCTTCAAAGTACAACTTGGTGAGTTCAATTAACATTCATCACAGATGCTTTATCTAATTGTGTAACTGACTGCCTGGCGGACTGACAAAACTGTGTCTGTGCCCCCACACTGGTATGCGGGTCAATCTTATAGACTTCTGCCACAATCATCAGCCACATTCCCATCCACATTTTTTATAATATTTTTGTCGGCCTACGACTTTTTGCCTTTTCTTATTGTTCTTGTCTTTCATCTCGAGCATGTGACCCGGTATTTTTTTATCGTTTTGTTACGCTTTTTATGCCCTCCTACTAATTAATAATTATCAAGTATTTTTCTTATGTTTCGCCACAGTTCTTAGCGGCCGCCGCTTGTAATCGATCTTGTTTCTATAAATCCCTCTTCTCTGTTTGTATATATATATTCACAGCTTTTAGAAAGTAGCCTCTTACTGGTTAGTTGACAGTCAATGAGCGAGTATAAAAAGTTGAAAAGGTCGCGTCGAAAGATGGATAGCGTGTAAAAGACGTTTAATATCTATCACAATTTAAACTGGTACAAAGCAACAACAATGTATTCAGTTTATGGCGGGGGTAGGATTACTGTACAGTTGATTTTGACAGCTTGATAATACAACTTATTCAAATTAAATCACGTTTTAAATGACTTCAGCGAAAGTTATCATAAATATGCTCTTTAATGGATTACACTCCAGGAAAATAATATTCTAAGTAAACATAACAAATTTAATACCTATACCCTACATTCTGATTCAACCTAAAGGACATCATCAAAATGCCTTTAATCATGAAGACCTTTACATGTCAACATTTTTGTAAATTTTGGATTTATTTATTTTTTTTTTTTATTTATTTTTTTTTTTGAGAAGCCTTTGCTTGTTTTTTAAAAATGTTTAACATTTCGCTATAATAAGCAAATATTTGTTGATCAGCTCAGCCATTTTTAATGCTGATCTACTATAGATGTTAAGTAATGCATGGCATTCCTGGGAAAAACAAGTTTTTATGACACTGCAGAAAAGCTTGGCTGATGTTGACGATAATGATGATAACGATAATGACTAAGATCACACTTCTTATTATTTCTGTCAGCTTTGCAGGCAGGCAGGCAATGCCACATTGTCATGTCTAATGTTATCAGCATAGATGCCAACGCTCTTCAACACTCCACACATAATTGGACAACGCAGGACAGGATGAGACAGGCCAAATACGAGAGGAACCAGATGTGCAAGGCATAAGGAAGTTTGATGCTAATCAACATGAGCCGCTCGTGGACATAAATAAATAAATAAATATATATGTGGAGAGAGATTTGCTGGTGAATATTAATTTGCATATAAACTATGCAGCTGTAGATTTTTCGATAACTGCAAGTTAAAAGGCAAACAACAACTAGAAAATTGCAATAATTAACACACAGAGAAATGGTGGTGGTTGTAAATGTAACTTTGGCCAGAGTTATCAGGTTGTCAGGCAACAATAGATAACTATTAAACATTTACTATAATTAACCAAGCGGCCAAGCAACCGATTCAGCAAATTGTATATTTAATAGAAAAAATAAAGCTATGTACACATACATATATATTTTTTATAACACGCGCGGCTACTTTCCAAAGAAGGAGCAATGTGTGTGGCAGCAGCTGCTAGAGGGGTGCAATAGACATAATTAATAACTATATAGCGCACAAAATGATAATTAGATAAGGAAAATAATGCAAAGTGAACAGCTAACAAAGGCAATGGCAACAACGTTAAAGTTAAAAGGCGCCAAAACATATAGCGAAGCCCGCAGCTAAGATCTCTTGCGGCGACATGAGACACACATACATATATTTTAGAAACAGACCCGTCTTCACTCTCTTTTGCAGCTGAGACTAACAACCACAAAACTAGATACTATATACTAAGAAGCATGCCGACATTTAGCTACAAATTGTATCAAGATGTTTGCCACTGACGCAGACAGGCGCTGAATTAATAGACAAGTGGAAAAAAATAGAAGCTTGGCGTCAGGCTGGCGAAAATTCTTAGACTAGCCAGTGAATGTCCAGCAATTGTGATTTTCTCTAGCTAATTAGCAGCATTAACAGCTGCAGCGCAAACAACATCAAAGAAATCCGCATCAAGCTGCAACAATGGTAACTCTTTGAAAGCTTGCATTACTTCGCGTTCAGTATGCAAGAAGTAAAATAATCAAAGACATCTGTTGGAGAGCAAATGCAAAATTTGCCATTGCCCATAAGGGACAGAAATGTACGTGTTTCAGTGAGCTTTGAAAACTGCTGTATGCACCTCTAATGAATAACGAAAGCTGTTAAATAAAATATAACATGCGAAAAACTAATATTTGTAACAGCTTCCCAAGCAATTATAAAGTTCAGTTAAAAGAAATTTTTAAAATTACAGATAAATTTGTTAATTACTATATTTATTATAACAGACTGATAAGATAGAATATAGTTTAAAGTAAATATATGTTGTACGCAGCAAAAGTAATTTTTTTTATATTTGTAATTAATTTATTAAATATATTTCCTAATATTTATATTATACACATGCACATAAATTTCACGGCAGTAATCTTTAATCAGGTCAGCACACAGTTTTATAAAATTAACTTATTTTTGCTTAATTATTTTTCCTTAGCCATTCTATCACCGTCTAGCAAGAGCATAACGCCATTGTAGTGTTAAGGAGTGGGGAGCCCCTACGGCGCCGACAAATCCAAACTGAAAACAATCATCAAACAAACAATGTTCTACTATAGCAAAATTGCTAATTAAATATTTATCTATGATTTTGATCTAACGAGCAAGAAGCATATTAGCTTATCGGGCAAGTGAAATCAAAGCACAAAGCGGCATTTCTATAAATATGGCCAGATTATAAATATGATTTTCACTGGCGCCGCGCGATTCGACCGAGAACAATGGCTTTGGCTTGTTGTTAGACCCCGACAGAGGAAACTAACTGCATTCAAAGCTACCATAATACGTCTAATAACAATAGTTGGCTGCTCTCTTAGATAAGCGTCGAAACGGCGTAAATGGACGCGTAAATTAACGTGGAGCCGACAACGCTGACGACACTTTCCAAGATTTGGTAAAAAAAATCACAGAAAAGGGGGCAAACTGGAAGGGGAGTGTATGAAAAGTGCAGTTGTTGTTCATGTTATTTACAATTTTTTCTTTCTTTTTGTCACATTGAGTTATCGTGACACACAAAAAGTGTCTGGTGAACGCCGCCAAGTTGAAATGACATTGAAATAAATGTTTAATGACTTCTAATTAAAATTGTATGGAAAAAAAGGGTCAAGTGACCACGTACATAAATAGTGTGAACAAGATCGAGTAACTAAATTAATACAGCCCTACTAAGTCCAATTGGCTGAAAATAAAATACCCTAACTATAAGAACATTTTAAAGAATTCGAAATCAATATCTTAAAGTATCTTTGTATAAAAGGAATTTTGTTAAAGCCACCAGCCAAATATTAGTTAGTTTCAATTATGTAACATTATTTTGTTGAAAGCAAAAATAATCATTTCGCAATATTTTCAAACTAAATTTAGTTTTATATTTTTTATATACAATTTCTTAAATTTATTGATATTACCGATAAAATTTACCATTGATTAATATAACAAAATTCAGTTGAAATTGACAAATATATATTCAAATATATATTAAAGTCTACCTTATGATAAATCTCCATTTACGATAGTCAAACTCAAGGCATAAATGACAGAAAGCTTAACAAACCCTGCCTACCCATAACTACTACAGGGTATCTAAGGCGTGGTCGTTGGCTAGTAGTTGCTGCTTTTTTGCTGCGGTCTGTCACGCTGCTGTAGACAGCTGGAAGCTCCGTTAGCTGCCTGCCACTGACACTAATGACATTCAAATTGTAGCGCCAAAGAAGCCATAAAAACAGAAAGCAACAACAAATCAGAAAAAGAAAAAAATCAAAGCGCAACTGAAGCTCAACCCAATGCCCAAAGCCACGAGAAAGTGCGACCAGGTCGAAAGGCGTGCAATTGAAAGTGTCGCCGTCGCCGTCGCGCCTGCTGATGTGCAGCCATCAGTCAACGGAGATGGACGATGAGAGGCATGCACATAATCGAGTCCATGTCCACCTTTTTTTCTTTTTTAATTCGTGGGTTGCTCATGTGTTTTAGTATGCTGGTCCGAAATAAAAGTTAGATGCGCGATGGTCATGCAATGCGCATGAATGAATTTTAGTGATTTGGCCGCACGAATTGTGAAAACAACTACTAGACACATAAGATGCAATTGCCATGGCCCCCGTTTTCACTTCATGTGTGTGTTTGCATTTCATTAGATGCCAGTATCCAGTTGCCAGTTACTAGTTGTCTAAGTTGTGTCATAATCAAGTGGCTGTCTTTTAACGAGCAGGGGGTAACGCGGCCTGACAATGGATATATTTGTTGTCATATTACAGCTACGTGTCGATCAAGTCGACTTTATTT
Organism: Drosophila paramelanica; assembly: GCA_035043915.1. NCBI lineage: Eukaryota > Metazoa > Arthropoda > Insecta > Diptera > Drosophilidae > Drosophila > Drosophila paramelanica. The sequence continues at coordinate 5,932 of JAWNMO010000399.1, forward strand.
ACCATTTCAATTTTAAGCTTTTATGAGTTGCAAGCCATGTACTCAGTTTTTGGTTTTAATGCGATAAATGGTAGATAGATAGCGAAAAAGTGTTGTAAAAATAATAATGTAATAATAACGTTTATCGAATATCAACACATGCGAACTTTTTCATAAATCTAGTATATTTTAAAATAAATATAAAATATTAACATAGAAGTCTGATGTGTTAAATGTTGATTATTAAAAACATACTTTTTTTTAGATAGCGTTTCAGATTTTTTGACTAGACATGATTATTATTCATAAGTTTTAAACTGATTTTAGCCAATATAAAATATATTTTTTATTACAAAATTCATTATATTTTTTAATGTTTTAATTAAATATACTTTATTATATATTTTTATTTATTTAGTTTAATTACCTTTTAAGTTTTGTTAAATAAATCTAAACAGCTGAACACGCAATAATGATTTAATCAGCGTTAAGTCGCGATTTCACCTTTAAGCGAAATTAAATTTAATATGTGCTCATAAAAAAACAAAAGCAATTTTACGCTTTTAATTGTTGTGCATGTTGATTTTTAGAATTAATATCAATTGGCTGATTATACACTTAAAAACTTATTGAAAATCATAAATCAATATTTTATCTTGTGGGTTATTAAAACAACGTTAGTATTTCGTGATCGCTTTACAAAAAAAATAACGACTTGAGTTTGTTTACGTATGGAATTTCAAAACGTGATTAAAAGAGTAAGAATAAGCTATATAAAAATCATAGTAGCTGTCAAAACATCATAGCCAGGCTAACAAGTGCCACAAACGATACCCAAAAAGAGATTTAAGGATTGAAAGTGTTAAAGTTTTGATTATAAATCATTATAAAGCACGATTGTCACGATCAGCATGGCAAAAAAAAAATAATAGTAATAATAATAATAGCACAAACTGCAATTGAATTTCACATTCATATTTGAAGACCTTACACCGAAACGGCACCCACACAGAAAAATAAAAACAAAACAAAGTAAAATATTTCAAGTGCATTCGCAAAACGTGCAAAACGCAATGGAATTAAGAAAAATAAAATTGCAAACATAAAAAAACTGTAGTCATGAAAACTATTTTTGGTAGACTTTAGCAGTGCGCAAAAAAAAAAACAGTCAAAACAACAATAAAAACTGTTCGTCTTAAATATGAAAAATGTATTTGCAGCGCCTTTCGTGATTAAATTATTGAAATTTATACTGACATATACTGATAGTATAGTCACATATATATATTTATTTTTTTCGGCCAAGTAATTTTTGGCTGCATTAGTTGAAATTCAGCAAAAGAAATGAAAGGGAAGTGTGAAAAGATGTTGGGCATTTATTGTTGCTGTGCTTGTTGCCTTTCCAATCGCATAGGCAACAAACAATCAGCAATCTTGGTATTTCAGCATTTTTGTTATATTGTTGTTTGCTTTTTTCCTTTTCGTTGCTTTTCAATATGATTGTATCTGTAACTTTGTATCTGGCAATTATCATGGTGCTACAAGCAAACGACTTGGACAATTCGACACGCAAAATTTTCAGTTCATTAACATTTCAATTTTCCAATTTCAACATCGATAAGGCTTTTGTGCACTTTCTCTAACTGTGTGCGACGATAGATATATTTGCAGGCGCAAACAAAATAAGATACAAATCAACGCTGATTGCATCTGTGAGATTGTCAGTTGGAATGTTGCTGTTGTTGTTGTTGTTGTTTAATCATAGTTATTGACTTATCACTGGCACATTCTTCGCTGGCAATTTGTAACTGTTTGGTGCGACATGCATGTCAATCTCGCGCAGTGTAACAGCTATGTATCTGTAACTGTAACAGTATCTGTATCCCTGTCTATTGCCAGCCCAGTCGCACTCAAGAGCTGCGACTACAAATTTGCCAAATCAGCAGCAAATTTGAAAAAGCTTGAAAACAGTTTCAGCCGCTGTTATTCCTAATCAAACAATTCGTGCAATTTGTTTTCAATTTCGTGTATCTCTGAGATATTTGCATGTTGCACCAACTGTTGCAATTGCAAATTGCTTGCATCTGTTTGCAACGTTTTTGTTTTTTTTTTTGTTTTTGTGGAAAAGTAACTTTACCCAGCAGCTACTGATTTCATTAGAAACACACACACAAGCCATAGTCGAAGATCGACAGCAACGTACCCCAGTTTAGGCCAGGCCAATGGCCCAGCTGTCAAATTTCTTCATTTATATTAATAACAAAAACAACAAATACAACAACTGTTAGTTCTTGGCTATTTAATCAATCCGCCGCTTGCCACGCTCACTTTTCGGTCTCAAACTGAAACTCAATCTCCGACTTCAGTCTCAAAGTCAGATCCCAGTCGCCAGGGGCCTGACCCATTTCGCGTGACTGCTTTAAATCCTTGCCGTGTCAGCCACATCCAAACTCGCAAACTGAGCACACACATATGGAATAACAACAAAGCCAAACTACAACAAAAATTATATTATTTGCATTAAAAATGAGTTACATGTTAAAAATTTAAATTCGTACACACCCACCACGGGCAAACCACAGCAACACGCCCAACGGCTACGGCCAGCCCCCGACCTTTCCCTCCTCGGCACGCCCCGCCCCACACTGCATAATGAAAATATGTTAAGAACATTTCAAGAGTGTGACGCATTTTAAATTTGTTCGAGTTAAATACTCTTTCCAGTGACTCTTATCTTGAATGCCAACAAAAGTTATTTTTTTTAATAATTATTTTATATTATTCATTGTAAGTTGATAAAAAGAAAGTTTGTTAAGCTTCACAGTTTGAACAAGGTATTAGAAAATTTACTGTTTGTAATCACAATTTTTGCAAAACTACATCAAAAAAGACTAAAAAAAGTTTATGGCCTGAAACTACGTTTAACTTTTGTTACTACAATACTTTATTATTATAAAATTTGGTTTTTATAATAATAATGATAATAAAAGATTTAATATGAAATATAACATCACTTTTTCGGGGTATCCCAACAGCTAATTCAAAAAAATTTTCCTAAATTTAGCCACAAAATATTTGCACAAAACCAATATGCCCCCAGCAGACTTGCTTTAAATTCTATTTTTTCACCACCATTAAAAACCTTGACATATTTTCTTGACTTACGGGGGCTCCATACAATAGCTCATCAATTATAAGCCTTTGGTTATATTTGACACAAATCATGTACACTCATTGTCCGACAAGCGTAAAAATCTCTTTTGTGCAGCAAAATATATATATCTACAAAGTGCATTCAAACTTCGTCATTAGCTTGTTTTTTTTTTCTTTGTCTGCCTCTTAAGTTCTCGCAGTGCAAAAAAACTCAGAAAAAATAAAAAAACGTTAAGAAAAGCAAAACAAATCGGCGCATGCGTAGGCTGTTTTTTTTTATATGTTCTCTTTTTCCTTCTTCTTGGCTTATATGTTAAGGTTTTGAGGTTAATGTCGCCGTTTGTATGTTCCTCAGATAGTCGAAGCAGCAGCAGCAGCTAAATATATTTATGTGCCTCCGGGTTACAAAGAGTCCACAAATGTTGCAGACCAAAAAAAAAACAAGTCGTTGCAGTCGGGCGTTACCGACTGCGTTATACTCCTTTACGTTCTGAACTATTGTTATTTTAAAAAATATCGGTATTTTACAATTCGTGTGGTGCTATTGGTTGGGTGAGAGTGGGGGGTGGGGATGGAGGTGGAGGTGGTCGTGGCAAAAAAACTTTTTCTGTTTTTGGGGAGCATTTCAGTAAAATATATCCCAAAACTGTGAATATATAGGAATATCCGATTTTATTGGGCGGGGTCGCTGGGAGGCGTACCAGTGGGCGTGGTCGAAATATCAAGGCCGCAATTTATGAGGAAGGTCGTTTGCTATCTACATACCAAGTTTGGTAACTCTAGTTTTAAAATTGTGGATTTCCACAAAACCAATATACTCTTTTCACTTCGTGAACAAGGTATAATCATTAAATTGAGCAGCCGAATGGCAACGTTAGCTGCCCCTTTGCCACACATGCCATGCCCTAACTGTGGCCATGCAGTGCACATGTGCAACAGATGCGCTAACTAAACTTTATGTTTTAATGCGCTTCGCTGCTGTTCATAGAACCAACAACAAAGACAAAGCAACAAACAAGAACACCAGCAGCAGCAAGAGCAGCCTAATATTTTCATTGTTTGGGGCCATGATTTTATGTTGGACCCGGGTCCGGTCTGGTCTCCATTGAATATGGGCGCGTCCAGGCGTTACGCTAATTGCTGACGGCCATTCGCTCGATCGTCAATTCCAATTAGGCTAAGAACTGAGCCATGTGGGCAAGAGCTTCTAGGCAATTCTGTGTGTGTGCACATTGTAATAATAGAATATAAATTTAATGCTCGTACATTCTAATTTTAAAAGGGTTAACAAAAAAACAAGAACTAAAAGCAAACCTGTATCTATAAATCAAATCTTTGACATGATGTGTATTAATATTATTATACTCGTTCACGAAGTGAAAAGAGTATATTGGTTTTTTGCATTATCCGTCTTGCTGTCCGTATGTCCGGCTGCCGTCTGTCTGTATGAACGCAATTTATTTCGCCGCTATTAAGGCTAGAGTTTTGTTTTATGTTTCTGACAATTTTAAAGATAGAGCCACCAAATTTGGTATGTGGATAGCTGACAAAATAATAATAATTAATGAGAACGTTAACGAGTATAACCCAGTCGGTAACGCCCGACTGAACCGTTCTTACTCTTGTTATTGTTTTTTTTATGTATGACAAATTTTCTTTTTTATGCATATTTTTAAAACACTTCTCCAACTGTAAATAGTTGCGCATAAAATCTAAATAAAACATGTCAAAACATTTTAAATTATGAACAAAAATTACTAAATTAGCCCCGTTGTCAGTCAACTTTAATTTTGTTAAAGCCCACTGTATAGCCTACCTCTACAATTTTCTATGGTACTGTAATTTTTTAAACTCTTTAATTTTTTCATTACTGCCTTTCGTTGTTGTTGTTTTTTTTTGTGTCGCAGCAATTGTTGCAATTAAAAAGTTGCCTGTTTTATTAAACGGAAATCGTCCCCAGCTTTTAAGGCACATACACACACACACACATACTCTCATAGCCAGTCTTAGACACCTTGGGCTGCGAGTGTTGGCTGCACTTTGGTAACGGAAGTCGGTGACTACTTTTTATATGAGGTACGTTGATTTTTTTCGTAAGTAGATATAACAAACCAAAAGAGCTACAAGCAGATCTTAATTTGTTGTTGTTTTTATACTTATGCAATATCAAGTTGGCTTCCGTTTCTTTTATTTATTTTTTTATTTATTGAAATAATTGATATATTTTCTAATATTCATAGCATTATTGCACGACTCTGTGAGAATTGTACTGGTTAATAAAATAAATAGATAGAGTGCTGGTAGAATTGCTATTTCTTATATTAAAAACACACAAAACTTGATCTTACTCACCAATTTTTGCTAATTTTATTATTGTCAATGTTTAAATTTCTGAAAAGAGAAAAGTAAGTTTAATAATTAATTTATTCCAAAAAGAGTTTATCAAAGTAAATGGAAATAATTATAATATCATTAAGTAGAAATATAAAGATAATAATTTTAACTTAATATAAAATTCCTATTTTTTGTATTCATATTCACATTTTTTTGTTATAACACTACTATATTTCTTCAATAAACTAAATTCAATTCTTGCTCTGTATACATAACTACCTTATCTGACAATCGACTTGTCTTGCCAGTGTATTCATTAATTTGTTGACCGACTGCAACAGCTGCCAAAGACTTTACTGCCCCTTTCATAAGGTTTACGCATAAAATTGGGTCAGAGATTGTCTATAGGTCTATAACCTAAGGTCATCTGATTATGACAAAATAGCCCATATAAACAAGCGAACACAAGAAATAAAATCCGATCAATTTCACTCGGTGCCTCGCTTCTAATTCCAATAGCAGCAATAAAGATACCTCTTTGTCGTCACTTGAGCGGTTAGGCGGAAGGTGTAAAAATGATGCACCAATAAAAACACGCAATCCCGAAATGCGTTATTGATTTTAAGCTGTTAAGTATTAATTTTTATGGCGTTCATAATTGCAAAAGCAAACAAAACAGAAATGGAGACCGAAACTGCGATTGAGACAAGAGCGGAACATAATATGTCGTATGCGTAATGAAAAACCGAAATAAACAAAAAAAAGTCGATTGCATAATAATCATGAAAAGCAAGAGGGCAGACAACAAAAATAAAGCTCGACCAAAACAGAAATATGTGTTATAATAACAAAACCCGAATACCAAAAACAAAAAAAAATAACAAAAACAACTGTAAAGTGGTTTTGTACAAATTTGTTGGCATTAGCCTTTGGCATTTATTTTTGAGAATTAATGTTATATACATATATATATATATGTGAGTTCTCATACCTACATATATTCAGTTGGCATGACGGATCAGTTATGAAATTGTTTGGCCCACGCCTGAGCACACCCAGAAAATGTCAAGTGTAGACGACGCTGCAACGTCGACAAGAATCAGCAAAAGTATCTGATAGATACATACATCAAATGCTTCTGCTGCTGCTGTTGCAGTTGCTGCTGCTGCTGCTGCTGCTGTCGTGTGTGGTTTTTACTTAATTTACTTTACTGTTATGTTTTTGCTTTCCGCTTGTTGGGTAAGCGGCAGCAACAGCAGCAGCAACTACAGCAAATGCAACGTTTGCGAAACCGGACAGCGGAGGCAGCGTACAGAATAAGAATGAGCGGTTAGAGAACCAAAGAGTATTATAATATACCATAGCTTGGCAGATGCTGGTTAAGCACCAATAATAAAAACATATAAAAGCTTAATAAAATCTTCTTTCCCCCTAAAAACCTTAAAAATAATTCAATTTTAGGTTTGGTTTATAAAACAGTCACTTGCTTCAAATCTTGGTTGCTCAAACGTAAAAATTAAATAATGTACTTAAAAAAATTTTAAATATTTCAGATTTTGGATACCTCTAAACGCAAATCAAATACTACAGACCTGTAAATTGGTTTGTGCTTACATTTCGATGCTCTTATTAAGTCCTGAAAATTTTATAACGATCACAAATTTAGTTTAGAAAAAAGCAAAGATTTCGTTTCTTTAATAGGGGCACGTGCAGCTGCCGGGTAGGATGAGTGTGGCGTGCATTTGTGTATGTCTGTGTGTGTGGGCCTTCTCACTTGTTAAATATATATGCATGTGTAGGTTGAGTTTATACTTCATTATACTATTTGGGTTATTCGGTGATTCGGTTAATTTAAAAAGTGCATGTTAAAGTAGAGAAATAAAACAATTTTTTTTATTTATATGAAAGTAAATACAGACTGTATAAACTTTTCTTTATGTGTCTTTATTCTGCTCAACGAATAAATTGTGGATTTGTAGGCAAAAATGATGATGCGTTACAAACGACTTCACAAAGTGCTAATGCTCGCTCTGTAATGTCTCTGTGTATACGTATACGAATTTATGTTGGTCAAGAGTGTCTCAGAATAGCACCATCAACAACAACAGCAGGTAGGGGTCCAGGCGGGCGTGCACAACAGAAGTGGCTGACCTCGAGAATTCTCTTCTCTCTTTTATTTCGCATTCAACTCTTTTGCAACCGGCCAAGGCAAAAAGCCATCACTCATACGACCCACCGTCTGCTTCGGCCAGCGCCCCAGCCCGCGACCAGTTTTCTGATTTGGCTTAGAGAACGTCGTTTTTTGCCTCAATATGGTAGCTTGGTTCATATAAAATACACAGAAATATGCACAGTGAATAGAACCAGAGTTTGTTTATCTCATCGTAACGTTATGAAGATGGACAAAGCGATTGAAAGATGGCGCATCTCTATTTATCCGATCGCGGTTTGTCAAGCGGTGCTACAATTTAACAGCCAGTTGCCTTTTGACTGACAGCGATGGCAGTTTGATGTGAATTTGAATTTTAAGAATAGAAGAGAATAGAGAATTTGGATAGAATATTAAAGGCCGAAAGTAAGAAAGAAAATAAAATAATTACAAAGAGATCGGAATATAGAAAGTAGTGTAAGCAGATTGATAAATCCGGGTATAGTTAAGAAGAATGAGAAAAAATAAGGACAATAACATTAAGATAGTTTAAAGAAGAAAAAAAGGAAGAATGAGCAGAGAGCCAAAAATTAAAAAAAGGAAAGGTGCCAAAGGACAGATAAAAATAATAAAAGATGTTTATAAAGCGAGAGTGATAGAATAATAAAGCGAGAAAACTTGAAAATAGATGAACTAATTAAAATTATAAGCTGAGGATAATTGCACAAGCTGTAAGCTTTAGCCTATCAATTAAACATAAGGCTAAATTCCCATAATTGAAAGAATTTAGGAAAAATGTTTGGGGTGTTAAAGAAAACGCATTTAAACTTATAATTCCTAATGCAATCATTGTAAAACATGAACCACTAATTTGCGATTTGGCAAACAGAGAGCGAGCTAATCGCATTTTAGCAGTAATACTTGTGCTGGGTGCTGATGCTGGTTGGGAAACCCTCATTTGACAGCCAACTAAGTCTGCTTACAAAAGCGAACAGAACGTGTATTTAGCCATGGCTGACAGATGAGCTAAGCAAACACGGCGCGGCATTAAAGCGCGCCGAGACAAAAGGAATGAAGCTTAATACGATGATAAGTGCTTACGTATAATGCCTATGAATAAACCAGGGCCTGCAGACGAGGCGACCAAAGTAGTAGACAAACAATGTCAGGGCTCGAGCTGCAGAGCTTCACAGGCACATGGATAAATGTGTGGTTCAGGGAAGGGAGGATCATAATGACAACATGACATGCAAAGTCTTGTCAAAGCAGCAGACAGTAAACAATGTTTGCATACAGCCAAAGGATGAGCACATTCCGCCATATTCCAGACAGACTGGGTTTAAGTAGCCAATAGATGCGGGCCTTAATCAACAACAGCGAAGCCTGCTTGGGGTATGGCGAAAATACTTTTTTACGAATATATTTACGTTATACTCATTGAGAATGGTTAGTAAAGGGTATGATGTGTTTTTCGAAATTTATTTTGCTGGATGAAGTGAGGATTTGCGATATCACAAGGTATGCTTATGCCTGATCAGCAACAACAGAATTTTTTATGCTGTTGTACAAATTTTCGTATATGACAAGCATTTTTTTTCAATAGCTACAAGGTTTTCCCAAGCGATACATAACAAATCTAATACATCTCTAATATTTATTTTATACCAAAAATTAAAAAAAAAATTAAACTACATAAAGTCAGTTTTTGCTGTTGCATTTACCCTATTGTAAATGATTTAAATATTTTAACTGTACAACAGATTATTAACTGATTTTAATTAAATTTAAGCTGAGGAAATTTAAGCACGAAATTCTTTGAATATTCATATGTATACAAGAATATAATATAAAAAAATTGCAACAGTTGCTCCTGGCTGACTACAGGGTAACTTTTAGTCAAGCACTCTCGACTACAACACCCCTGGCTTTTTTTGTTAATTTTTTTTTTTTAGCACGTTATATGAATAACTAATTGAGAGCGTACACCACAACACGTACGCGGAAAAAAGATGTGTGTATGCAGGGGCCGAAAGGAATGTGTGTAGGTATCCATCCATAAGATACATATGTATCTCCAGGGCATTGCCAGTTGAGGGCGTTGCGCCAAAGCATGACGTAGCGTAAATACAAGACAAGCGTACTGAAATCTCAGTTCGGAGCGTTCAGCTCTTGGCCGGCAAAAGAAGTAGAGTAGGACAGCGGCAGATGCGGCAGACGACCAGGTCCAAAGATGAGGCTAAGCTATTGCTCTTCTACTTTGTTGCTGTGATTGTTGTTGTGTGTTGTTGTTGTTGTTTTGCTAAACTGGTAGCACATTTTGCCAAGGCTGAGTCATCCGAATAGCCATGTAGTCACAGTAGCCGGTGACCGCCTGTTGTTTCTGTGTTTTGCATTAGCCCATGTTCGATGACTAAGCATTTGGATTCTGGTTCTGCTTCGGTTTCCACTCTCCCCGCATTGTCTGCCTGCTCCCGCCCTTCCCCTGCTCACAGGGCACGCTCTTCAATCAGTAAGCTGCCGGCCGGCATAGCTTTAATGTGACCGCATCTTGGACTTCATTACCACAAACTTAACTTAGATGCAGTCACAGTCGCAGTCTCTGTTTATTGTCATGCTCATTTGGGAATCAGGGTGTTCTGTTATTTTTGTGTGGATCACTTGGACTTGGACTTCACTGCACTGGCATACATATATGAACATGTTGCAATTCCATGGCATTTACTTTGTTTTTTTTTTACTACATGTTCGCAGTTTTTTTACGGTCTATTTTCTAACATAGAGTATGGACTTTAAGAAGCTTTAAAATATGTTTTTGTTAAAAAATTCATTGAAACTTTAGTGCTGTAGTACTTTTTAAAGACATAAAGAGTTTATATTATAATTAAAGTATTTATGACTTTCACAATAATTTTAAACAAATTGAGCATAAAAACCATAATACCTTAACTTCAAAAAAATAGATGATCTTAACGAATAAATCAAAAAATAAAAATAAATACATACAGAAAAAAATAGGTAAACAAATAAGTAAGAGTTGAAAATAGTAATAATAATAATTATTATAAAATATACAATCGCTCATTATTTGTAAATAAACTCGTTAAAATTAAATTCATTGGTTTAATGTTCATGCCCAAAATAGCAACAGGCAAATATGTCTGCTCTAATGGGACGCTTTTCAAAGCCAATGCTTGCGAAACCGTGACACACGGCCGAAGGCCAGCCAATAGAAATAGCAACAAACTAAAATACTGAGACAAAATGAAAAATAGATGATGACGCTAGATGGGATAGAACTTTTGATGATGATAAAGCAACAGCAGCCAGCACAAAAAAAAAACAAAAATGCCAAAACAATTTGCATACAAAATAAAAACATGACAAACGCACAGTTTGAGAGGCTGCAATCTTTGTTAAACTGGGCGCTTGGTGCTCTCTGTGATCCACTCGTTCTCTCCGTCTATCTCTCTCTCTCTCTCTCCCTCTCTCTCTCTGTCTCTCTCCCTCTAGCTCTTGTAATTTTCCTCTAGCCATTTGCAACTGCTGATTTAGTTAATTTGCAGCGATTTCCAGTTACTTTTGCCATTCATTTTCCGTCGATTTGTTGGCCACTTTTAATGACCAGCTTCGCCGGTGGAGCGCATCGCAGCGTTGCCATATCGTTTATAATTTATGGTCGTTGCTCAAATTGAATGGAAGTGCTTATGTGTGTGTGTATGTTTCTGTGTGTTCCCGTGCAGTTACAATTACAATTACAATCAATACCTAATTTCAATTTCATTTGAATTACTCGACCCTGCTCTTATTGCCATTGTTTTTATTCGGATCCAAGCAACAGTCCCCATTGAAAATTAAACAAACAAAAAAACGAAAAAGAACTCTAGCTATGACTCAGATTCAACACCCTTGAATGCCTATAACACAAATTGTTGACTGATTCTTTCTATGTGAACCACAATATATAGCAAACCGATATTGATAAGATTTTGCGCATATATTACGGACAAAGCAATGGCCGCAATTTCTTAGCTTGGTCATAATAAAATGGAAAATAAAAAGTTTGATTACAAAAAAATACATTTTTAGCGATTATTCATTTTATCAGCTATATGATATAGTGATCCGATGTTGATACAATTTTGCATCTATGTTGGAGGCAAAGTAACACTTTAAATTTTTATGTTAGGTCAAGATATCTTGAAAATCTAAATATGTTTTTCATCTTTTTCTTTCGAGGGTTACACATTTTATAACAAAATAAAAATACCCGCTTGAAGGGAATAAAAATAAGCTCATACATTCACTGAAAGAGATATTCATCCACAAATAGAATTCACTGGGTAGATTCAGCACAATGATCGCGCAAAATTATTTCCCCTACTTTGTTGTTGCTAATATATTATTTTGTTGTTGGTAGTGCTTGTTCATTGTTGTTGCTGTTGTTCTGTATTTTACAAGTGAAGTGGAACTATTTTGTTCGTTTTACTCTTTGTGGGGCGATGTTGCGCTTGCGAATGTCTCGAAAAGCAATTGATTTTATATCGTTCGTTTTATATGGCTAAGCAAACAGGGGCGGATTTCCTCTATCACATCTGAAATGGCAGTTCATATCAATTTGAGCAACATCATGCAAACCCAAATTTAGCATTGAAAAGTATTTCCCAACGAAAAAAATACAAAAAAATAAATACTTTTATATTTTTGCAATTAATTTTGATTCTATGACTAAGCCATATTTTATGCGATTGGTTGCTGAAGTTTTTTACCGATCTTTAAATTTGGTAACTCCGTAAATTTGGTAAATCTAGCTTACGAATTGGGGTAGATATACACATTTTCGGCTGGCGGGGGCGCTAGGTACCGTTCTAGTAGGCGTGGCCGGGCTATCAAGGTCGCAATCTTTTAGGGGAGGATATGCAACATTTATCGATTCGGGATTTTAGGTATATCGGTTTTCGCGGTTATGAGTCGGGGAGGGTGTGGCCAAAAACTCATATTTGGGTGATTAAAACTTTGGGAGATATAGGCATTTACGTGTTTGATACGCCGCCAGTAAGTGCAGCACAAAATCCTTAATACTTTATCTGACGCGGGTACACACGAGTATATATCCCAAATTTCGCTAGCTTCAATAACGGCAAAAGAAAATTGCGTTCGGACAGATGAACCGATGGACAGCAAGACGGACATTGCACAAATCTAATATACTCTTTTCACTTCGTGAACTAATACAAAAACTCTATAATATGTTATATAAATATTTGGGTGCCGCTTACATTCGATATATGCATTATCGAATTTCTTTGGCCAGCTCCTTTTGGGTAAAGGCCCATTTTGTATCGATTTGTTTAATGGGTAGTACCACAAACACGTCGAAAATACCATTTTGCCCATTTATCTTATAAGTATATGTTACACATTATTTTATGCAAATTGTTTTTCTTGGCGTACCACAAAGCTAATAGTAATTTTTTTCTGTCCGGCGTTCGGCACACCCACCTTAAGAGCGCTCATTATTTAGCGATTGAACATTCTAAAAAAAATTTAATATTTGATTTATTGTTGGCCATGTGAAATCATAAATACTATGGCCAACAGATGGCGCTGAAAGAGTGTAAGCCAGGTTTATGGCGTTTAATTAAGCATGAAGCTCAGAAATAATAGCAATCAAAATCTACCACAAAATTTCAATAATTAACTAAGAATGTAAACAAAGGCCAGAGATTTGCGAGCTGCTGTTGACTGATTTGTCCATAATTTCAAAAATTATTTTGCATATACATACATATATTCACACACTCACCCACCTACAGCACACACCTCCCCCAAGCCCGAGCTACAAGTTGGCTCAAATGAGAACAGCAACATATAAGACGTGACGGGGCGCGTCATCAGAGACCCCAGAGCCGAGCTATAGCGTAAACTGACTGCCTGACTGTCTGGCTAGCGTATCTCTCTGGGCATCTACTGTTGTACTCGTATCTGGCACGCCGCAATTCAAAACGCGTAATTGTTACACCCTGATTACGCGAGCGCAACAAAAAAATTTTATTAAAGATGAAAATTACCAACAACAAGTAAGAATGTTGCAGTCGGGTGTTACCGATATTTAAAGGGGTAGGCCAGTTACTTATCCTCCAAATTTAGTAACTCTAGCTCAAAAACTGTGGGAGATGTCAAAGGGCTGTTTTTACATACATTGTACAAAACCAATATACTCTTTTCACGTCGTAAAATAACATATTTAAAATAATATACACATACACACATAATAATAAAAATTATATGCACAAATATATTAATATATATACATATATATATAAATATATATGTTTATAAATATATACGACAACAATTCAGGTATGTGAACAAACAGATAAGATTTGCAATACAATAGCCCCGCTAAGTTTTAGTTCACAGGCCACTAGATGGCGCTGTTGTCATGCGAATGTTGCAAGTTGACTTCGTTTGCCATTTTGGGCTTTATGCGTGTTGTTGGAAAGGGAAAGAACAGCTCTATGCCAAATGAAGAAGAATAGGAAAAGGAGGAGAGAGATTGGGAAAAGAGTGAGAGGCTGCTTGAATGCGCTGGTAAGCTGCATGCTTCGCTGAATTCATAGTATTTGCTGATTGGCATTTCCATACGCTAAAAAGCGAGAAAAGAGGCGCTTGTTGCACGCAATCCGGCCTTTTTGCTAAAGTTGTAGCGAACAGATGGGGTTCAACCACGTTGAATACAGTTGTGGTACATCAACTATATGTTTAGCATCAGCAATTATTTAGATCTGATAAGAATTCATTGCACTGATTATATTATTAGGGGGCAAAGTTTATTTTTATTTCATCATGCATTACACTGATTTTCCATTATGTAATCAACAAAATCTAATGAGAAATTGTAACAAATAGTATATAATTACGTGCCAAGAATCGAAGCAAAAAAGTATTACAGCTTTGTACACTTTGAGCTAATAAAGATAAACTGTCCTATAGATCTATGTAAACAAATAAGACATTTTTGTCGATGTAGTAATACATTATATTGTGTTAACTCTGCGACTTAATTAATTGGTAAATATAGATATGCATTATATAGTTCAACCGCCCACAAAGCAAACATATGAAAACAAAAGTCAAAAACAAACAAGTAAGAACTTTGCAGTCGGGCGTTACCGACTGCGTTATACTCGTTCACGTTCTTTAATATTGTTAGGAGATACCCTGAATCCTGGGATCTGTCTTCATAAGCATTTCAATCTTGCATTCATACATACATACATACACAAATTCACGCATACACACACACACACGCAAATACATGCCGACGTACTTTACTCGGTTGCTGCGCGTGAAATTTAGAAATGAACATTTTTATTTATTGCTAAACTAAACTAAACTTAACTTTATTTTCTTATGAAACTATGAATACTAGGGGTGATTGGAGGGAAGTATCCAAAATTTTGAGCCATCAAAGTCTGCGTCTGGCTTATACAAACATAGCGCACTCAATTTGTTGCCTCTAGCTCTTATAGTCTCCGAGATATGGTGAAAAGATAGAAGGTTTTTATGGATTTTTATTGATATTAATGAAACGAACCAATTTATCGAAAAAAAAAAATGATAAACTTGTTCTGCGTACAAATTGAATCAGACCAAGATGAGCTTTCTAGCTTTTGTAGATTCCGATATCGCTTCGTTCATACAAAAGGACAGGCGGACAGACGGACATGGCTAATCAAGAATATATATACTTTATGGGGTCAGAGATGCCTCACTCTAACTGTTCCATACATTTCAACAAAACCATTATACCCTTTTTACCCATTTTCAATGTGTTCAGGGTATAATAATAATAATGAAAAGCAATCATTCATTTGGAGCACAGAGTCATTGCTAGACATTGCAGAGATACACATCTAATAGATGCGATAGCTGACTAACAAAGCTCAAAGACATTGGATGCCAAACGCCTTTTATTTATTAAGAATTACGCGTACTACTATGGCTAGAAGACTAACGGAAAAATATATGCAGCAGCTGCTGTTGAGGCAAGACAAAGCTGGCAGAAAAGTGTTATAAATGAAGTAAATCAAATGCAAAAAAATGGCTAAAGAAAGGGGAAAAATCGACGCCTACGCGTTTGGAAATGCTACAGTGAAATCTGTGCTGAAAATTGATGAAAAATATTTCATATAAGCATATAGATAGTATATGCAGCAGAGAGCAGACCCGGCAGCTAGCCTAGCTAGCCATAGATCATTTCTGAAGCTATTTTTAAGAAATCCCCCACAAACACACAGATACACACGCTATAGCTATTGTATCTATTGGATGCGTTTAGAAATTGTGCACGCCTGGGTCTCGGGCTGCTCCCGACTAAAGTTGGGATCGTGTGCCTTTACGTGACACGACTCAACACGACGTGTTTGTGTAGAAAAAACTTTCGTGACTTTGAACAAGCAGTTTTCAAAAATAAACTAAAAGAAATGATTTTTAAATATTTTTCCTATTAAAAAAAATAGTCTACAGAACATTAATCTCGAAAAACTAATACTCAAATGCTCAATAATGGCATGAAAAAATATTTAATAATTATTTAATATAAATGTAAAATTTGATTAATTGAAAAACTAAGATATTTATAAAAGTATGAAAACATTTTTCAGGATAATGCCATATATAATACTATATATAATAAAGAAATAGTGCGAGTATTTTAGAACATAAAAAATCGGACACGCGCCCATCTCCACGCCCGAATGCCGACTGTGGCTGTCATTTTGATTTTGCTCGACATGTGCATAAGAGCAGGCGCTGCTTTCATCTGTTGTGGATCAACAGATGCAGCTTGTATTCTGTAGCTGTGCGTAAATGTAGCTGTATCTGCATTCGTATCTGTATCTGTACACGTGTAACTATAACGCTTTGTTGAAAGCTACAACAATCGAGCAGACAAACAGACAACTCAGAGAGTCGTCTCAACACAACTTGCGTGTCAAATTAATTTCATTCAATTTAAATGCAATTTGACGCCGCTTCACTCGCTTCGTTCCCCCACATATGTTTGTTTATATGTCGAGAGGATCGTATATATAAGTATCTGGCTGTATCTGTCAAACAGGTACCTGCATACCCACCTCACCTATCCTATCCTCTCCAATCTCACGTTAATGATGCAATGCACCATGTGTGAGACGGTAAACTGCGCGTTTTATTTTTGATATGCCTTTTGATTAACGAGCCTTGCTACAAGCTATGCTTTATGAAAACAACAACAACGAGAGTATTTCAGTTCATGTTTTGTCTTTTCATTTTTATTTTCTTTCCAATTTGATGTAAAATCATTTAAAAGGTTACCTTTTCAAATTGTCTATCTGAATGGTGGGGCGGTTTGAGGAGGTTTTTTGTAGTTTTCGTTGGGCTCTGCAAGTAAAAGAAATGGGAAAATGTATAAGTAAAAACTATTGAAAATGTTACCTTCATTTATAAGTCACATTTATTTACATCTACTTCCTACAGCTAAGAATTTTTTTAAATAAGATTATAATAAATATAAATCTTGAATCGTTATTTTAATAAAACAAATTATTTCACTAAAAAACAAATGTTTTTTCATAGTTAACATTTACTTAACTGTTCACGTTTTTCTTCAAACTATTTTAACTAAAGCTCAAAAATAAAAAGCTCATAAAATTAATAAAATTACAAAAAAATCGATTTCTGATGAGCTGTAGAGCTTCTTAAGACGTTCGCACACCATTTGGAAAGTCATTAAAAGTTAAACCCGAATCCAAGCTGAAGCCATGAGTTTTATAATTAAACAGCTTAAGCTAAATCGCTCATAAATTTAAATTTTTTATTTTTTTAGAATTATTTCTCAAAAATAGAGGGGAAAGTGGAGTTTGCTTTTAACGCCTACCTGTAACTGGATGGGATCTAAGGACTGAGATGAGTTCTTCTTGTGTGACCCATTAAACGTTAAACGCTAACGGCATTCAATAATCTTTTAAAAACAATAAAACTTAACCAAGAGCCTCCAGTTCGAAGCTATCATTAAAAACCTGTTTATCCGGATTTAAAAAATATTAGCTTAATTCACCTTAAAGTGAAAAAAAACCAATTGGAACTGGCAGTAAAAAAGTATATATAAAATATCATCATATTTTTTATTATAACTGTACTGTACTCTACTATTGGTTAAAGTCAAAACCAAATATAATTACGAAAAAATTTGTTGTGCCAAATGACATTTTAATTTACCAAGCACTGCCCAGTTAGTTGTTGGGGCTAATTCGTGTACCAGTTGCAAGTGACATTATCCACGAGATTTTCTCACTAGTCAGCTCAAAAGTTAATTACTTCTATAAGGCAATTAACAAAGTCTTTTAGAGAATTTTCACACCTAAATGTGTAAGAAATTTATTTGCGTGAAAATTCTACGGTTATTTAGATGATCTAACGTGACACAGTTGCGATGCTTATTAAATAGTTTAAAAGAAAAGCGTGGATCATTGATTCAGATTAACTTTTAGATTAAAATCTTTTACGCCAAAACTAAAGAAACGGTTAAATAACATAATACGTATATAGCTTCTTATTTACATTTTATAATTTAGAATCAAGAGTACAGATTTTTAAGCTTTAATTTTAAACTTAAAAAAATATAATCAAAATATATTTAAAAGGAGATTATGTATATGTAAGTGTGAAGATTAACATTTGATTTACGATACAACAAACTCATAACTATTTCATGTTAACCTATTTTCACTTGTTAGATGATGTTTATAAGTTATCCAAAAATACACTGATCAATAAATAAATAAATTATTTAAAAAACAAAACATAAACTTTAGGACAAAATTTATAAACAAATTATATATTTAACAACTTAACTAAATATTTCAATAATCCTATACAAATTATTTATGATACAATTTACTGTTTTAGTGGTTGAATCAAATGTTTTTTAATAATATTACCGCTAGTACAAGGCGCAGATTAACTTAATTCGAGATCTATATTTTATTTATGCTCTTATTATTGATAAAAATTATAGCTGTATAACGGTTTGACCACTTAACCTCTCCAATTTTTGCGCACACAAATCATCGTCGTAACTATAATTTTGCCCGTTGGTAATATAAGAAAAGGAAAATATGTGCTGCCATTGCTATTAAGTATGGCAATTTTACATCTATATGTAACACTTTTGGCAATTTAATGAATATACATAAGTTTATAAATAAATATATATGAAATTCAGCTCAAGTCACATAAATTATAAAATTATGAAATATTATAGCATAAAAATTGATTGCGCCTAAAAACGAAATTGACAAACGCTCCATCAATTATGTGAATTTGTTGTTTTTGTTGTTGGTCATCATCAATAGCTCATTTCAACAAGCTGCAAAGTCATTAAACTTCAACTTAAATAACTTTTGTTGTGAATATTGTTGTTGCGTTTATGGTTGGCATTTTGAGAAATGTCTTTTAACATTTAAACAGTTTGCTTTCATAGAAAATTATGCTAATTTGAATGGTCCGACTAATATATATGCGTGTGCTTTTGGTTGGTATTTATTACACACTCTTTAAAATTTTTAAAGGAGGGTATATGCAACTACGTATCTTTAAAGTAAACTTATTTCTAATCTATGATCTATGATACTCCTACAGGAACTGAATCATTTATTAAAACGTACACAAAATTTTATAGATATAGTTCCGACTTTGATTTTCACTTTAATTTTTAATGAATAATTCCACAAGTAGAGTATAGGGCATCTCTCAACTTTCAACAAAAGCGCTCTTTTTTTGCATACATTTATATTTGATTTTTAATTTCAGTTTTTGTGTGGCTTTGTAGTAGCTTTATGTTTTTTTTTCACTTAATTTATTTCTATAGCATTTTCAATGTCAATTTTGTTTTTGTTTCTATACTCGTTCACATAGTGAAACGAGAATATTGGGTTTGGGGAATGTCCGTCTATTATCTACAAAATTTTTGCAGGCAGATTTACAAAAATTTTGACTTTTGGATCCAAAACTCTCATATTTCAAACGCCCATTACTTTGTCAAAACAAAACTAATTTTCATGTTTATGATTTGTTATATTAAATATATTTAATATTAAAAATAAAATTTAAAAAAAGATTATTCAAAAAAGTTTTGATTTTACCGACACGCAATTTAAATTGAGGGGCAGGCAATGATTCAAAGTTTATTCCTGTTGTTGTTACTCTGTAAACAGGTATTGGCGCTATCGGTTACACCCGACTGTACAGTGCTACATTTTTTTCACTATGTTAACATGTAAGAAAAAACAAAAACCATAACTCACGTCTGCAGTTTTTAGAATTCTTTTTTATGGCTGATGTGTGACAAAATTTAAATGCAATTTTCATTTATTTATGTGGATATTTATTTTGATGTTATGACGCCGACGCTGACGCCGATGCCGACGATGGCGTTGACCCTGAGACTCGAGAAAGTGTTTGTGTTATTTGTGTGGATTTTTGTGTGGATTTTTATGTGTTACTTTTTAATTTTTTTAAAAATCTGTTTTAAAAATCAGCTGCATAAACAAATGTGTGTGTATATGTATGGCAATAAAAAGATTTCTCATTTTTGTGAACAAAATTTATATATATTTAAATATATATAAATATATAGAATTAACATGTGAATTGTCACGGCATTTGACAATCTTTGTGTCAGTTTTGGCGCATTTAAAAAAATACCATATATGGCCCTGAACAAGAGCATTTTCTTTTTTTACTCATTTTGCAAACATTATTTCGAGTAAAGTAAATAAGTAATACACATATATAGAGAATGCGCATATATGTACTTGTATAGAATGGATCATACTTTTCCAGCTGGCCTCGCGCCGTTCTGTAAACACATCTTCTGCATTTGCTACTTCCAAGCTTTTTCGAGTTTAATTAATAAATTTTTGTTTGAATACCCTCTCTTCTTTAATCCCCCTCCTTGCATCAGAAATGTTTACGAGTGTGAATGGCTAACGCGCAGTTCTTCATAATAATAAACAAAAAACGCGCTAAAATTGTATAAACAATTCACAAAAAATTCTCATTTAAACTGTGCCTCATCTGAAGGGCGGAGCGGCATGTGGCGTGGCAGGGCAACGGTTTTAAAAAAATTTTGTTTTTGTAAATGTGAAAGGCGAAATTTCTTTCTCCAAATAAACTTTTCTTGACCGTTTTTCAGGCGCTTGTAACTAGGTTACTTATTAAATTAAAAAGAATATAATTAGAATACAAATAGTATATAGGTGTATGGTTACCCACACTTAATAAAGTAATTTAAAAAAAGAAAATACTAAAACTCACCGAATATTCCAAAACTTTAAAAAAAAAAATGCTTTCATAAACAAACTTCCTGAAATTCAAAATTATGTGAATAAATCACATATAACTGTTGACTGACTAATCTAGAAAATTTAATGACCTAATAAAAATGTTAAATAGATAATTAAAGTCATTTCTTACAAAATATAAGCTGCAGAAGAAGCTGCAGATGTTACCATAAGCTAAAACCTTAAAAAGAAATTGTAAAAAAGAAAAAAAGAAAAGAAAAACACAAGCAAAAAAACCGAAACTGCCATATCGCATTAAAATTTGTTTCAATATCTTTAAAAGCAAACAGCAAAAGGCCAACCAGTTGGCAGCCATCTAATTTGGCAAGTAATTTACAGTTTGTCCATAATTTATGCGCATGTATAATTAAAAAGAGTCAGAAACAGACAACTTCAATGAGATTCTGAAGCTAATCCAAGCCAATTATTGTCCAATAAAACAAGTTAATATCAATTAGCATATTTTGACAATTTGCAGTTAGTCAATAGTTGCGTCAACAACAGGTTGGAAAAAATAGATACACAACAAAAGCAATCTTATGAAATTCTTTCTACAACAAGATAAACATTTAAATTTGAAGAACCGGCTATTAAAAAGGGCCAAGTTCACAGACCTGGGCAAAACAAAGCAGCTGTTTGGAAGTATGCATCATATCACCCAAAGCCAAAGAATTTCATAATTGGCAATATCATTGCCAACTAAATAATATTAATAATAAGCCCAAATAACAAGCCAAAGCATCGGCATTATTTTTCACATTTTTTTTTTTTTTTTGCCTTGTCACATCATGTGCAAGTTTAGTTAATGTTATATTTTTAAATTTAAACACATTTCATTCCCATTATTTATCACCAATACGATGATACGATGACATAAGCTTCCATTTTATACAGATTTTTGATTTTCGACAACCAACTTAGCGATTGCAGGCAACAGAAAGAAAAACAAATGATATTTGGCTATAGTCGGGGCCGCCAGACTAGGAGATACCCTGAACCTTACGATCGGTCTTCACCCAGTTTGCATTCATATATAAAAACACAAATTCACACATACACACACACACAAATGCACGCAGCACGCACTTTTCTCGGTGTGCTTATGTAGTTGCCGGTATCGCTGCGTTCATACAGACGGACATGGCTAAATCAACTCAGCTCGTCGTCCTAATCAAGAATATATATACTTTATGGGGTCGGAGCTGCCTTCTTCTGCCTGTTACATACATTTCAACAAAGCCATTATACCCTTTTTACACATTTTCAATGGGTTCAGGGTATAAAAATAAAACCAACAAATATGTGGAACAATATGGTATAATAAATGTCGAATGTCGAATATTTCTTACATGATTCGTCACATTGAGGCACTAAAAACATGAACGGCCTAAAAAAGTGAAATATTTGGCTTAAATGTTTTAATATATATTTAATTTTCTATAGTACAGGGCAAGCTGTTCAATGAGATATTCATATATCATCGTCTTGTATTCAATTTAATATTTGCTTTGCATATATTATTTTGCAGTCAGTTTAAAAAATGGTTTTTAAATTTTCGAATCGCAATTTTACTTTTAATGTTCAGATCTGATGACTCTGAATTGATTTAGATTTCTAAGATTTATTTACAAAATTTACATGTCACGGCCCTGGCACTTATAGAAAAACAAAGAAATACATACACAAATATACATATAATACGTACATATATAAGCGCTTTGGTATTGTTGTTGGTGAGTTTTGCATTATATTGCAAAATGCAAAACAATGGAACGCCATAAAAATCATGTATACACTATACAACACAAGACTAATGCTAATTATAATTGTGTGCAGCGAAAATTGCAAACAATAAGCCACCCGACAGCAACAACGAAGGCAAAACAACAATAAAATTTGCAACACACGCACGGGTTTCCTTTTTGAGTGTTGCTCAGCTGTTAATTTTCTTTTAATTACCTTTACGCGCGCACTTTTGTTAATTTCCTGCGTTACAATTTGATTAATTATTGTTTTCATTTGCTTCATTTAAATGCACGCACGTAGCGCTAACTAATTAAAACACTCTATATATACTTGGGTTTGGAATAAAGTTGATTGTGAAATAGTTAAAATTAACATAATAAAAGCAAAATGATAAAAAAGTATTTACATAAAATATTTGAAAAGACTAAATTAAAAACATCTTAACTTATTAAAAATGAAAATAAAAATAAAAAAAAAGGCAAGCACAAGTGCCAATATATTCCACAGATTTTAAGCTGCTGTAACTAAATTGGGATATATATATATATTGCTGGGAAGCTCCCCCAGAATGTACAGACAAATATTTAATAAAATACAATAAGTGTTAAAAATTTACAATAAATAAATTATGATTGCCTATAATATATTTTGAAACAATGTTTCTGCGCATTTATTCTGCAGATAAATACTTCAGCATAAGGAGCTTTAATTAATCCCCGCATTCAATAAATATTTATGTTGTTTAAAATTATTATATTTATGTTATTTAAATTTTGGAACAATACAGCAACATTGTCAGCATAAAAGCGTGTGTAGTTAATAGCCTAGTATCTGTCTTCATGATTTATTTTGCTCATCCACATCCTCATCATCATCCGCATCATTATCATTTTCAAGTTGGCGTCTGCACGAACTTTACTCTTTTCGTACATTGAACCCTCTCGTAGTATGCCGCATTGCCGAAAGTGATTGTACAACGAACAAGTTGTAGATGGAAGCGTAGATGAAGCTGGAGAGATCAGAGAAGGAGAAAGAGAGACCGGCAATGCTCATTGGATTTCTATTGTTTTTGCCACTTTTCATTTGGAACTCTTTATGCTCATCTTCTCAACGTTTTGTTGTGGATATCTTACGAACATTTTGCTCGTTTTCCCAATTTACATGTGACAATGATTTTGTTATATGATAAACAACTCTGCCGTTTCAAACCAACATACACAAATTGTCAAATTTAATTGACAGGCGAACAGCTCGCTGTAAACGTGACATAGTTGCCGGCACATATCTATCGTCTATCGTCTATCGAAATGCAAAATGCTCAAAACGTAAAAATTGAATAATTAAAAGAGCCGCTAAACAAAAGCTTAAATAAATAGACTAACCGGCCTTAATCGATAGTAAACAAAAAAACCTATTCCTAGAATGGCGACAAAGTAAAAAATAAATCAAAAACTTTAAAATAAAACCTCGTCACACGAAACCCTTTTTCGCCAGTTGTTGTCGTTCTTGTTGACTGTATACTCATTTTTTCGGGGCGATGGGCAAACATAAAAATCCATTAATGGCTTAAACCAACGAGCGGCTCTTACCGGAAGTTTACAAAAGTTGACAGCGATCATTTGTTGTTTTTTCTGTTGTTTTTGTTTTTGTTGTTGTTCTATACACACACCAGTTTTTCTTTTATGACGCCAGCGCTGGCTCAGTCAGGCATTAAGCACATTGACATATGCCTGCCAGATTCCAGCAGATCCAAGAGTTGAGCGTTAACCAAAGAGAATGTCAGCAGAGAAGTCGTATATCGATATGCGCCAACCACAAATTAAAAGCGCCTTTTTTGCCCTAACGGCATCTGGTTGCTTAACAGTAAATGCTTAACCAAATAGATACCCTGTAATTGGAATTCAATTTATTCAAGCAACACAAAAAAAAGATTGATAAAAAATAAAGCATCTTGTTATAAAAAATCGTTGTACTTATTCCCAGGGACTTTTCACTAAATATTCAGGCATATGTTTGCACATTAAACATGCAGTCATGCCACATTTGTAAATACCTTCTTATTAAAATAACAAAAAGTATCATCATTGATCATTAATCATCATCATTAATTGTTTAATATTTAGATTCTCCATATACACCGCACACTCAATTGGTTAGGGTATTATAAACAAGTTGAAAGCTGCAAAATGCGCAATATGCGAAAGCGGAACCGACGCTTTTGGTAACCTAAGACAACATGAAAAACAGTTGAGGCCACACGAAGAGACAAATAACAAGCAGAAGCAACAGCAGCAGCCACAACAGTCGAGGAGGCAAAAGAAGTAGAAGAAGTGGCACACAAAAGCGCATAAGTTTCCGTTGACCGTTAATAAAAGCCGCAAGACGGTAGCTTTGGTGTGTGATGTTGTTGTGTGCAGAACGGCTGTTGCACAAAGAGTACGAGGGACGCACACACCCAGCCACACGCAACCACACACATTGGGCCACATAAATTTGTTAGCGCCTTGACACAACTGCATTAGAAACGCAGCACGCGCTCCAATTCCAAAACCACTTTAAATTCACTGCAAAAGGCAACGTTAAAGAACTAGAGGCAGAGAGTAAGAGAGAGTGGACAGCCAGGGACGGGCAACGCCTATCAAGGTTGCAATTGCCCCAATCTGCGTCGGCGGCGTCGCTAACTGTTTGATTAAAGATCATGCAACGCCGTTGCCAAAGCAACCAAAAGCAGATATGAAAGAATAGAAAACCGCATCTTAAATACACTATAAAAAACATAATTTGCATGAGGTTTTACTTTTCAGGTTACTTTCTAGTTTGTGTTATTGGATATGAGTTTCTGGAAATCAAAGTTATATTTAGTTTATTGACCGGTGCGGCCGAAACATTGTTGCCAAAACTCGCTCTTATAAGAAAATTTGAACCATTTTATTGATTTTTATTTTAATTTTAAATATATTACAACATTTATAATCGGTATAGTAATATGCCAATGTAATTCTGAAATGAAATTAAACCTGCTTACGTTGGACAAATCTTAATCTTTTGAACAAAATAAAAAGAAATAGGATAAAAAGTACAAAATATACATTTTAAATATAAAAAAAAAGGAAACAAATTATAATATTTAAATAAATTAATATCTCAGTTCAATTCAAATTGACAAAGTGGCTTAATAAGCTATTACACGCTTCTAATGCGTTGCATACGCAATCTGCAAACGGTTATGCTCCGCATCAAAGAAAGGCTAAGCTGAAGGAAGAACGTTGATTGCTGGCAGCAGGCGGCAGCTGTGCGGTGTCTGCAATTTATGTTAAATATTGTAAGAAATCTCTAAAAGAGAGTTGAACGTTGAATGTTGCCAGCCGCAAAATGTCAGCTGTTGCTGTTGCGCTGCAACAGTTGTTGCCACATGGCCATGTTGAATGCAACATAACACGCGTCGTTGCGGCCATGTGGAGAAATTGTGCCAATTTGATTGCAGCTAAAGGTAAAAAGGCTGGAAAAGCAAATGCACCGCAGGCCAAAGTATCTTCCTCTCTCTCTCTCCCATAAATATGTATATATATATATTTATATTGTATATATATATATATGGCGGAATTATTGATGATGACAGAAATGTGTCGAGTGTCGTTTTGTCGATTTTCTAAGCGTTGGCGCTGCAGCTGCACACTAAACTCTGTTGTCCATGAACCACGGCTCGCCAAGTTCATGGATGCCCAGTTTTCGACCAGTTGCTGATTAAGCCTGAATCGAACTGGCATATTGCCCCAACTCCCTACTCCCCACCTCGGCTCAAGTGACTGCACAATATTTATGCCATGCATTAATTTTGATGTCTTCCCAGTCTCCGCCACAGTTCGCCAATGACCTTGTGCGTAAATTTTAATCAGCGCATCCTTTAAGAAAAAACAAAACTATAACTTCCACTCACGACTCTTTGACTTTCGCTTGTATTGTGACTCACCCAACCAAGGGCCACAAACTTGACAGGCAAATTGGATTAAGCCTGGTTACAAACTGATAAATACCATGTAACTACATACACCGGTAGCCAAAGGGTTTGTCAGCGAAATGACGGGTTTTATTTTTGGATTTTTTTTGTATTTAAACATTTGATGGACATATTTGGGCTATAAGCGGATCTGCATCTGTTCTCAGAGTTAAGATTGAAGAAGTAAGCTAATTTTTTAAATTTATTCATATTATATGGGACAGAAAAAAACAATAAAAAGGAAAGCCAGTTCTACATAATAATGCAAAAAAAATGGCCTTGTTCTGGCATATCTAAAAGTTATTGCTTTACTAATCTGAGAAAAATAAATATTACCAATTTTATCAATACATTAAAACAGTAATTACAGCATACAAAACAATACAATACAATTGTATATAAGTTTATAACTATATAATATTGCAGTACAATTGTAATGAAATTAGCAAAAACCTGACCTAAAAAACTAAAAATATGTTTTTAAGAACTGGTACTCGACCCTAAAACGATAAATTCATTTTAATTAAGGCTGTGCTAACTAAGTTTATCATTATATTAAATTCAAGTTTTTATGTCATTTAAAAACATATATTTACTATTTTAAGTAAGTATATTGATTTAGAAATTCAGTACGAAATAATTTAGGCTTAACGGTGTATGTTATATATGTTATATATGTTATGTATGTTGGTGATCACTCATAAATCAAGTTGGATTTCTCCAGATCGTTGCTACACACTTTTCATAACAACAGTATTAACTGCGCAAATTTGGCTAACTTGATGTGTCATGATATCATGGCAAACGTTTTAGTATATATTTATATATATGCATATATATATATGAAAAAAAGGCCATTAAAGCCATGCCAAGTAAAGCTAAAAGCACGCCCACATTTATGTCAACCACAAAGAATGCGATTATTAACATGAACATCATCATCATTTCGTTGGCAGATACACAATATGCGATATAAAAATTAGCAAATGGTTATTTTTATAATTTAATTGAAGCGCTAAAAGTCAACAAGGCAAAAATAAAATAAAACACAAATTTTTCGTCAAAAACAGAACCCAAAGCAAAAACAGAAAAGACAAAGGCGCTAAAGAAGAAGAACCAAATAAATATTATGCAAAAACATACAAATTAACATGATAATCTGCGGCAAAATGAGGAAACCTTTTACATTATAATCAAAATCGCACTCGTAAAGATTTTGGTGTCTGTTTCTGTTTTGGGGCACGTTTTACAGTTGCCAGGGCCATTCGAATAGTCTGTAGAGCGGAGGCGAACGGGGTTCTCTTTCTGCATTGCTTTTGTATGCGCAATCATGCGCATTATTCAGTTCATTCATTCAAACGAATCATTCATGCGCTTTGGGTGTTTATATATTCCATTGCCAAATGTTTGCTTGGTCTCGATTCTTATTGTATTTTTTTTGTTGTTTTTATTCTTGTTTTTATTTTTGTTTTAAGCGAGTGGCGCATGCGTTTTGCTGTTGCAGGTGAAATATGAAAATTCGTAAGCATGTTAGTTAAGTTACTAAAGAAACTGGAATACCTTACACAATTTTAAATTTTAGTAGTTTTACATGTTCAGTTTTCAGTTTCAGCAACTAAAAAAAGCATCAATACCTGTTTCTGTATTCTGATTTCTGAAATCTACCCATTTGATCACACTAACCTTTCGTTATATAATTGCTTGACTTACACAACTTTATGTACGTCATCTAAAATTAATGATAATCGCAAAGTTCATACAACTTATATACTTTTTTATTTTTCTCAATCACACCTCTGATATTTACGCAATTTAAGCATCTGCGGTCATTATTATACCAAAGGTGACGAGGTAAACGCTTTGCCTAAAACCACAATCCAATCCAAAAAACCACAGCAATAACAAAATCTTAAGACCAATGACTAAGAAACGGAGTCTGAAACCTTGTCTTGTAAACTTGCATTTACATTTGTATTTGGCCAAGCAAAGCACGAAAAATAATATATACATATGTATATACAAACAAAAATAATTGGGTAATAAGCTGTGCAGCGGTTTAACATGACCCGATTTCTGAACTTTTATATGAATAAGAAAATTTAACGCCTTGATAAAGAAAATAAATGTCAAAACTTTATAATGCATATACAGCAGGTAGGCAGAACTTTCGTTCTTATCAGCTTAATCACTTAACACTTTCTGTCAGCCCCCACGTGAAATGCACAGATCATAAAAATAAAACAAAAACATTTTAACAATTTTTTCAAGTTCTTTCACTCAAATCCGAAAACATTTTCATATAAAACTATGCAGAGCAGGTACTTCAACTTATCAACACATCAAACAACGAGCATTTGCATGCCCATTTCCATTTTCCCCGCCCAATACCTCAAAGCCAACTAACCTCGGTGAACTCAGTCCATACAAAATATCATTAAAAGCACTTGGTACTGAACTACGAAGTCAAGATTGAATCGCTACCGTCTCTAGCACTGGCTCTGACCAGGCCTGAAAACCACAGAAAAAAAAAATTATTATTTTTATTATGAGCCAGAGAATATGCGTGGGAATTTACATGAGAAAATTTAATGTTTACAATACTTGTGCACAAAGTAGAAAATAACAATGATAAACAAGAAAAAAAATATGAAGAAATAGAGAGAGAAAAACGTAGGTAAACACAGAAAATGAGGCAGCAAATGAAGTTGAACAATTTTGCTACTGTTTGTCAAGTGGAGAGTGCCCCAGAGCCCCAGCAAATTCATGAAACATATTTTGTGGTCGTCATCATTATAATGATTATCAGAATCATTGTTGTTATTACCCCCTCCACCTCCTTCTTTTACCATTTCTTATTGACAATACATTCGCGTTCTCTTTCTGCCACTTTGCCATGAACTTTGCCCTTTATCCGCGCGACCCAAGAAAATCTCATTCATTTCCTTGACCGTGAAATATCATTCATTTTATGGACATGTACTTTTTATAGATTAAATAACCCGAACATAAGTACTCATATAAAGTTCTTGCATAATCGTTTAAGATTCTTAAGTTACGGAGTACGGTAACTGCCAAGTTGGGGAACTTAGATAAAGTTGTAGGCTTGTCTTTTCTCGACACCGACAACATTACTTTCTTATGATGTCATATGGAACCTGGTTCCAATTAGCGGCTCTTCCAGCAAATATACAAAAGTACTTGTATACGTTTAACGTGTTTTGTGGGACAAGCTCTTCCGTTGCATGTTAAGGGCCCAAAAGGGAAAAGTGTAAACAGCCTACGACATATTCCAGGAAAACACATTCCACAAAAGCTAAGGCTCAAAGTTTGTTCATACATAATCAAAATTTGTATAAAGTACCCTGTACATGAAATTATAAGGGTGTTTGAAATAGTGTTAATTATAAAATACTTAATATATATTATTTTATAATTTTAAATGACTTGTAGAATTATGATTGTCAAAACAAATTCAGATTAAATTGAAAATATATTAAAGATGAAAGAAAATATTATAGGGAAGCTATAGTCAGGCACTCTTTAGTTTGTGGATAAAATTCTAATCCAGCTAAAAATATTTCTTTTATATTTGTATTGCCGCTTGAACCCGTACAACGCCTTAAGACAAAAACTCCAACAAATAACAAATAAAGGCACTCAAAATGAGCAAAAAAATATAATAATATAAAATAAAGACGAAGACTACAACATCAACAAGCTGATGAGCGCTATTCACAGGTATAACACATTGAAGTATTTGGAACTTTTGGGCGTAACAATTTATTATGTATGCTTGTATGGGGTTATGCTTTGAGGGCCCCTTTATGAACTGTCCATCAAAAAAAAGCGGCGCCTTATTAAAAGTTTCTGATTTGAAACTTATTGCTCATTGTTTAGGCGTTTCGAGACACGTGTCTTAAAATAACAGAACGAATGGGAAAAAACAACAAAGTAAAAATGTTTTTTTGTTTATTATGCAGATCATAATAATCCATGGCATAAAGTAAAGATGTATTGTATTGTATATAAGTAGTCTTGTGCATAATTTCCACGCATTTAAATGCACAACTCGTAAATCTATAGAAAGTTATAGATGTGGTTGCGGCAATAAAAACGTATGATATAAAAAATGAGCATGCTGAACTCTTAATAACATGTTAAGGTGACTTTCTTAAATATGGGTGATTTCTGAGAAATATTTAATAAAAGTTGAAATTCTAATTTGTTGAGTCTTTTTTTATACTCGTTCACGAAGTGAAACTCCAGATGAACGCAACTTTTTTCGGCGCTATTGAAGAGAGACTTGAAACTTTGGATATATACTTGTAGTTATCCTCTTCAGACAAAGTGTTAAGATTTTTGTGCCACGCCCACAGTAAGGCTGGCAATACGATAACATGTCTATACACGTCAAATCGCAAATCGATAAAAAGTGAATATTTCCCACAATTTTGAAGATAGAGCCACCAAATTTGGTATGTAGATAGCTGGTGACCGTCCCCAAAGATTGCATCATATCCTGGCCTATCCTATTCATATCCTGGCCACGCCTACTAGAACGCCCCCTAGCGCCCCCGCCCTAAAAAATTGGAAATGGCTATATCTCCAAATATCACAAAATTTGGGATATATATTACTGGGAAGCTCCCTCAGAATTCGCAGAGAAATATTTGCGGCCAGTACCCCCACACCCCATCCGCCCCCACAAACCGAGAATATCTATATCTCAAACAGTTTTAAAGCTATAGTCACTAAATTTGTAAGGTAGTTAACTGGTCAGCTCCTTTGAAGATCGCTCCCTTCCTTCCCCGCAAATATCATACGACAAAAAAAATCGATTGAGTGCATGGTTTTTTGACCAAAAAACTCAAAAAAAATTTTATATTCGAAAATGAATATATTTTGAATGTAGAATCAATATACAGGAAAAATTATGATCAAAATGCCATCAAACGTGAAAATCGTTTCACTTTTGACAAAGTTATGCGGCTTTGATATATGGGAGCTATGGAATCTGACAACTTTACATGTCAAAATTTTTGTCGATTTTGGCATGATTTTTGACCAAAAATTTGACCCCCCCAAAATCACTTTCAATATTGTTTTATATGCTAATTGTGACAAATAAAATCGATTAAAACCAGAAATTCACAATTCTAAATTTTGAAAAAATATTTTTTTCCAAAATTCACAAGGGGGGACTACATGCTTTTTTGACCAAAAAATTCAAAAAAATTTTATATTCAAAAATGCATATATTTTGAATGTAGAATCAATATATAGGACAAATCATGATCAAAATGCCATCAAACGTGAAAATCGGTTCACTTTTGACAAAGTTATGGGGGCTTTGATATATGGGAGCTATGGAATCTGACAACTTTACATGTCAAAATTTTTGTCGATTTTGGCATGATTTTTTACCAAAAATTTGACCCCCCCAAAATCACTTTCAATATTGTTTTTTATGCTAATTGTGACAAATAAAATCGATTAAAACCAGAAATTCGCAATTCTAAATTTTGAAAAAATATTTTTTTCCAAAATTCACAAGGGGGGACTACATGCTTTTTTGACCAAAAAATTCAACAAAATTTTATTTTCGAAAATGAATATATTTTGAATGTGGAGTCAATATATAGGAAAAATCATGATCAAAATGCCATCAAACGTGAAAATCGGTTCACTTTTGACAAAGTTATGCGGCTTTGATATATGGGAGCTATGGAATCTGACAACTTTACAGTCAAAATTTTTGTCGATTTTGGCATGATTTTTGACCAAAAATTTGACCCCCCCAAAATCACTTTCAATATTGTTTTTTATGCTAATTGTGACAAATAAAATCGATTAAAACTATAAATTCGCAATTCTAAATATTGAAAAAATATTTTTTTCCAAAATTCACAAGGGGGAGTACATGCTTTTTAGACTAAAAAATTCAAAAAAATTTTATTTTCGAAAATGAATATATTTTAAATGTGGAGTCAATATATAGGAAAAATCATTATCAAAATGCCATCAAACGTGAAAATCGGTTCACTTTTGACAAAGTTATGGCGGTTTGATATATGGGAGCTATGAAATCTGCAATGTTCTTACTTGTTTATTTTTGACTTACTCCGAAAAACTTAGCGCCAACTTAAAAGTTTAGCCGAATTCCAATCCCCAGCTCAACGCCTAGCGCCATAAATTAAGTTGTCCCAAATGTCCCCACAAAACATTGAAAAATGATAAAAATAAAAAAAATTTGAATCAAAAATCCTCGATAAAAAACAACGAAAAATGCGCATTTCCCCAATGTTTCAGCTTCATTTTGTACACTATTCTTGCTCATTTTCCCAGAGCATTGAATTCCTGCCTGCCAAGACGCGCAAGAGTATGGAACCCTCGGCACATGCATGACAACACAAATTTAGCACAAATATCTTCAATGCAAGAGTCTGTGTGTATATCATGATAATATATAGATATACGTATATATAGAACCTATTTTCATCTAATTTCTTTCATTTCTACATGCCTTGCTCTATTTTTATGGTGCATTTTTAGCGTTGTTTGCTTCTATACCATATATATATAAAAGATATACATATTTACATATACGTATACACATATGTATCTGTGTTTTTATATAAGCACGTATAACTCAATTTTCATTGCATTTAAAACGCGCGCCGCGTTTTTTCCCATCTGTAAAATCCCTTAAATTTGGCTTTGCCGAAATTTTTGTTCATTCTTTGGATTTTAAATGCTCCATGCAATGTTTTTTCGCCTTTGTTTTGTTTGGCTGTCTGTCTGGTTAAGTAACTGGGTCCCAGCGACCATAAAGCATTAAAAAGATTCAACAGAAATGCTTCTTTTTTTAGAAATATATATATTTATATATATATATATATCTATATATATATAGATTTTTTCATCTATCCATCTGAATTTCATTTTCGTTGTGGCCGCTAATTATGTTGTATCGTTTTTTCGTTTTTACCATTTCAACTTATTTAAATTCTATGCTCTATTTCTCATTTTATTCGAGTCGCCATAAATTAATTCTTTTATGCTCAATAAAAAAAGCTGTAATTTTATGCACATTACGTGATCTTTGAACTGGCGCTAGGTCTTAAAATTGAACTATAAATCTGGGGTACCGCTACTGGAACTGGAGCACATTAAAATCGACAAGTCGATGTGTTGATTTATAGCACATAAAATTATAAAAATTTTAAAATCAAAATGATCTAGTCAAATGTGTTTTTATATCTCCGCTTGAATTTATACTGTCTTATTTGGTAACCCCATTTCCTTGAGAACTACCATTTTTAAAGAAGTCTATGTCAAAAATCAAAATTTTTTGCATGCAAACAAACATTTAAATCTTTAATTTTTTCAATTTGAATATCAGCTAATGGCAAACCAATAAAATATCAATTACAACTTTCTTTAGCCATAAATATTCCACTTGATATTCAATGCACTCTTAATCAATAAATTAAAGACAATTGCCAAGAAATTAACTGGGTGGGGTCTTCAGGTGAAATTCCAAGCATTCGATATGTTATATGATAATGTTCATATTATTATTACCACTATTAAAGTTCATTTAGACACTGGACTTACCATAAAAAGGCGATAGAAGAATTTGCTAGTGCCTACAAAAAGAAAGAAAAAAGAGGAACCATTAAATACAGATTAGATATAAAGTTCCATTTCACAAGCTATAAAGAATTGTTCAATCGAATCAATGTTTAATATATATGCACATATTCTGGCGTCTTAATTGCATTAATATGCAGTTTTTATCGTTATTTGAGAAGCGATGTGTTTGCTATGGGTTTTATATAACTTAAGAATAATCAAAATAATTTAAATAATAATTTAATCTAAAAAAAGTTAAGTTATATTATATAAGCTATGCTTGGAACTCAATAACTAATAAAGTCTTATCTTATCAGTACTGACATAATTAAAATATAGAAGTATCAAAGTGTATACAATATTATATACCATGGTTATGGTTTTGGTATATTGGGTTGTTATTGATCTTATCGATATTAATGAAACCGAGCAAGTTATCGAAGAAAATTGTAGACTTGTTTACCGTATGACATGTACGGTTTGAATGAGACCATTTTATTGGAAACGTAAAGCAAAATGCAATTGGTTAGAACTTTTTCAAGAATACAAAATTTTTAGTTTGAAATAGGAATTTGGAATGCGTATGTGCCAGGTTATAAAACATTTCAATCCACTTATGACGAATATTTATGCACACAAGTGACAGCCAAAATGGCCCAGAAGCAACCCCATTACCAACCTCGGCGCACCCCCGCTCAACGTTTTAGCAACCGCATCAAATGCAGTCGATGTTTTAATATCTTTTTTTTGTCTTAGCCAAGAGAAATTCCTCGGCCTCAGCCAGGCAGCAAGCAGCATAAAAATAGTCACAAATGTTGCTATTTTATTTTTCTCAATTTGACAGCTCAAAAAAAGAAGAACAAAAAAATATATAAAGTACCCCTTAAGTAAAATCACAGACAAAAAGACACTTAGAAATTATAGAAAAGAAATATGCAGGCAGAGCATAAAAATACGAGCATAACGAATAAGCTGCCAAGTGTGATAAAAGCCAAAAGCATACATTAATAATGATTGAAAATGTTGTTAGGTTTCACAGCAATTAAAATTGATGGGGCACATTTTAAATGCGAATGTATCATTTTTTTTTAGTTTTTAAGGGATATACATAGATACATCATTTACCCGCTGGCCAAATTCTTGACAAATCTGCACAGTTTTGTTTGGTTTTATTTCTTTTGTTTGGATATATACTCGTGTGTACCCGCGTCAGATAAAGTGTTAAGGACTTTGTGCTGCACCCACTGGGGGGTAGCAAGCCGATAATGCCTAAAATAGCAAATCGTTAAGTCCACAATTTTAAAGCTAGAGTCACGAAATTTGATTTGTACATAGCTAGTGCCCTCCCTAAAAGATTGCGACCTTGATATCCCGGCACCGCCCACTAGAGCTCCCCCCAGCGCCCGCCCTTTAAAATCGGATACACCTAGTCACAAAATTTTGCATATATATTGCAGGAATCATCCTCCAAATATCACAGTATGATGGAGATACCTCCTCCCGCCCCCATCATCGCGAAAACCGATACACCTGAAAGCTCAAATCGATAAGTGTTGCATATTTGCACAGTTTTATAGCTGGGTGACCTGCCCCACAGATAGCGCCCCCGCCCTAAAAAATCGGAATTGCCTACATCACAATTTTTACTCAAGTTACCAAAATTGGGATATATATTACTGGGAAGCTCCTTAAAAAGTTACCGAAAAATATTTGCGGCCATAACCCCTCCCTTCGACACCCGCCCCCAAAAACCGCGGATAACTATATCTCAAACAGTTTTTAAGAAAGGTAGATAACTGTTCCCATTCTTACACGATCGGTAAAAAAAAACGTTCCCAGTTACGTTCCCACCTGCCCGCGCAAACCGCGAAAATCTATATCTTGTACAGTTTTAAAGCCAGAGGCACCAAATTTAATATGATAAGTGTTCACCTCCTTTAAAGAGCGGTACAGCCCCACACAAATTGCAAAATATCGAAACTTTTTCAAAATAACAATAAAGAACGTGAAGGAGTATAACGCAGTCTGTAACGCCCGACTGCAACGTTCTTACTTATTTTTATTTTGTATTTGGGGCTTCGCACATTTGCTGTTTCAATTAAGAACTTGGTCGTCGTCATTTTGGTGCGCAAAAATAAACATTTTATTGCTCACATGGCGCCAAAGCGCAAGAAGCGCGTCCGGATAGATCACTTTGAATCTCTTGTAGCTCGACGTATGGCCAAACGGTCCCAATTGCCACTCGAAGGCGATTATCTGGAAAGACGTCCCAGCACAAAGATTCACGAGTTGTGTGTAATTTATTTCAATTGCCAGCCATCGCAATAATGCTAATAAGTTTGCAATTAAAGCACCAAAATACATTTAACGCAAGCAAAGTGATTAAAAATTTGTTAGAATAAGAGGGAAGTACAAGATGGAAGATGTAGAAATCATCAGCTTAATGATGATTGTCTCTATTTTGGTTTTGTTTCTCTGTATATTTTAAACATCAAACGTTGCCAAACTCAATTCAAAGGGCCCATTTTGCAGTGAAAACATTGGATCATTTGTTCAATTGCTCATAAGCATCAACGAGGCGTGCCATGAATGGCAAATTCGAGTGCCAAAACCTCCAACGAAGTACTAAACAGCGGATCAATTTAATGCTATAATAAAAGTTATCAAAATAATTCTAAGGAATAACACTATTTTAATTAAAAATAAGTAATAATAACGAACCAATTAAAAATTTAATGTTAGCTGTTTTTAATGTGACTATCGAGAACGATTTATAATTATCGATAAAATGCAATAAAATAGAGTGCTTTGAGCAAACTGTAATCATAAAAAAATTAAATATTTAATGACCGAAAAGTAAACTTAATGTAATGGTTCAGCAATATTTGTTATCGATAACATGCAGATAGCATGATGCAGCACTTAGTTCAAATCCACTTCAAACAGCTGTTCACGCAACACAACACATAGAACACTTTCCATAACAGCAAATCACAGTAATTGCCAAATAAAATAAAGACACACTCACACACACATACTCAAATAACATTGTCACAACTTTCTATTACTAACCCAGTTAAATTGTTCAATGACACGAACTGAGACGTGTGCGAGGCGCAGTGGCCCAGGCCTAGACCTTCAACTTTTCCAGCGCTTAAACTGTCGGCTAATGGGGAGGGAAACGTAGAGGGGCCGTGGATAGGAACGAGTCTTAATGGCATTTTGGGCATATGGTCACGCGGCTGGGTTCGGTCAGCCGCTTTCTTCATTCATCAAAAATAAATAAAGAACACGTACATTTCACCAGAAATATGCAACGCACCAAAGAATACGCTATAGAATGTTCATATATATATATATATATATATATATATATATATATATATATATATATATATATATATATATATATACTTACATATATACATGTGTGTGTCTAAGTGAAAACTTAATCAAAGAGCAGACAATCAAAGCGACTGGGCATACACATTAAAAAGAAATATAAAATTAAAATCAACGCTCAAATAACGATTACAATGCTTAAAGAATGGAATCGGTTGGTATCGACAACTGCGTGACTATATTACTAATTATGCTAAAAGTCAACAACAATATAAACAAACAACAAACAGTCAGTCGCCAGACATCACACAATGTGACAACTTGAAAGTTGATTTGCGCTCCGCACAAGTGAAAAATCAAATCAACAAAGTTGAAAAGCCAAATAAACCAACATATGTATGTACATATATACTCCGTATATTCCGACAAAATTTATGACAAAGGGAATACTACTGAAAACCAACCCAAGCAAAACAACAAATCAGTAAATGTCAAGTGCAGCGCCTCAACAATTACCCGTCTCCGCTGCTCGAAGACTTTCTTATTAGTGTTGTTTATTGCACTTTACAATTAGTGTTTACTTTTTGGTCTCTGATAAGATTTAAGGTAACTTTTCTAATTTATGATGTTGGCAAATTGAGTATTCAAGAAACTAACATATTCAACTAAGCATAGTTTTAAATGTGGAAAGCACTTATTTCTAAGAATAAGGATCGTTTTTTTAAGGTAACCTTTTTAAATAACTAATATGTGTAATAATTATTAATATTACAGTTCCCATTTTTAATATTAATAGTTTGAAAATACTTTTTACAAAACATACAAAACTAATATATTCTGAATTTTTAAGAAAATATTTTTTATTTTACGTATTTACTTTAGTATTAAATATTATTAAATGGTTTTTAAATTTTATAGTACAGACAGACTGAAATTCAAAGTGGGAATGGTAATAAAATTCAACATAGATAATGATCCGGATCAATAAATCTTTCCGTTTTCCTATTATCGATGTTTATCGTTTTTGACTCGTATTTGTTTTGCATAACTCCTAAGCTTTAAAAACTAGAGCCAGTTTATTTGTTTCAATATGTTCGCGTAAAGCATACGCAGATTTTTTTCAAAAAAAAATGTACAAGCAAAAAACAAGACAGTTAATGAATTTACTTATCTTCAGTCTATTTAAACCACTTCAATAATAAGTAAAAAAAAAAATACACAATTGCAATTCTTTCATAAGCAGAATTTCGCATGCAGCTTAAAAAAGTATATGTTTAAATGTTTATATATGTATATAAACATATAAATAAACTCTATAAAAACAATGAAATTCATTGATAAAACGTAATCAGTGTTGCTGGCCCAGACAAACCAGTTAAGCCCAAAGCGTTAACATGTCTCAATTCCGCAAAAAAAAAATTGTTTAAAAAGAACGAAGAAAATTATTAAAGAGTGTGAACTGATAAGAAGCGTCCACTTAAAATGGTCAACACAAATGTGCACTGCATAGTTGACCAAAGCGGAAATCGGCTCTTAACTATTGCCGGTTGGCTGCTGCTGGCAAGGGCCAGCTGTTGGTGGTGTTAACGCACTGGGCCCTGCCTTCGGTTCAGTGTTGGGCAATATCAAAGGACTGACAGAGATCAACAAACAATATTAAATGACACGACAGAGAGACAAGTGGAAGGAGGGGGGTCTGTTGAGGCTGATCAATGGCTTTTCATTCAATTTAGTGTGCAAAGCGTAAACTGATTGTAATCGACAGACTGGACAGCGCGAGATGCAGACCGTGCGGTGCAGTGAACTTTGAGCAAGAGAGGCCAACAAACGCAACATGGCCAAGAGAAGGCACGCATATGGTCAACATTGTATTGGGTGGGGGTTGGGGGAGCCAACTAATAACAAACAACCGGCTTTTTACATGGAGTAAGAGCAGGGAACAATGCAGACTGAGGCTAACTTTTGTTTACTTTGTGCTAGAGCTGCGCGAGTGTCGTGTTTATTAGCGTGACACGAACACGCACGATGAATTTCTGTTGGAACACTTCAAATTTCATCCAAACACAAAAATGTAAAATAAATAAGGAAAATTAAATATCATGCTAAAAACAACAAAATAATTATTTAATAATTTATGCTAACAAAAAATAATTATTTAAAACAATTGAAATCTATACAAATAAGCAAGAAGGGTGCAAACAACATGGCATAACTTAAGCACACATGTATTTTAAATTTAATGTTTCTCATTTTGAGATGTTAAAAAGAATAGAAAAGATTATACAAATACTTTATTCTACTTATGCTAAGGAATTGTAATTTCTGTTGAAAGTCTTTAGGAACTGAGATTTGCTTTCTTGTTTTGCTGTTAGAAATAAATGCCACATGTCCATCTTTATTTTTTCTGCCAAAGCAGAGGCAACAATTTTTTTTCGATTGCTGTTGTTGCCACAAAACTTGTTGCCCAGCGTTGTTGTTGTGGGACATGCTCATAAGTCACTACACAAATTGCGCAAATTCCACACACTCACACACAACCATCTGTCGTCACTTGATGGAAACGCTTTGCAACACTGGCCCCGATCGTCATCGTCGCTGAGGTGAAGGCCGCAACATCGGTGCACATAATTGCAGCCAACTCTTCGCGAAGAGTCGCCCCCAAGAGTCAAGAGATGCAAACGAGTTGGCCATAACAAATTCACAATAATGCGATTTTATTAGATCTTTTTAGCGCGCGCGCTCGTTGCTCTCACTCTGAGTGCATTTTCCGCTTCAACACGATTTTCATTAAAATTTTCCAAAGCGTTGCCCTTTGGGCCTTGTCTGTGGGTTGCCCATGAATGTGAGTTCCAGGAAGAAAATGTGTTAGTTTTTTGTTCGCAAAGCTTGAGGTGTTTGACGTGTGAGAGATTGCAGCATTGGCTTAGGGTTGTCAGGTTTCTTTTTATACAAAATGCCCTAAGACGTTTGTGGAATTGCATTTGTGGAAAAGTGCGCACACACATACGTATGTACACACGCACATGTGGGTAAAACAAAATAGGTTTCAGATTGAATGACAACTGCGGAAAGCCATTAAAAGAGTGCAAAATAAACACAGAAAATAGCTTGGAAATACTTGATGTTATAGAAGAGAAAATATGCAAGATCTGTAGCCTTTAAGGCGATTAAGATTGATATAAAGGTGACAAACGCACGATCCTCATATCTTTTTAGAGTCAACATGAAAAATACTATAAAAATATTATATTTATTTTATGGACTGTTAATGCAATCCGCATTGCAAATTGTGTTATACAATCAATAAAATATTTATAATATATATTTTTTTATTATACATAGCCATTTGAGCTTGAATCATACAAAAAAAATATGAACTTATAAAAATTCTGTTGCTAAAAGCTAATAAACAAATATTCTCATAAATTTATAACATATGAGCAGCATATTAGAGTTAATACAATGCATTAGGTATGTTTTAATTCGACTTCCCCTTACTCTCTCTTAACTCTTGCACTGCTTTAACTTGTCTGAACCCTAACCCAGAATTTAATTTATTTTGTTTTTGCAACTCTCCCTACTCTACTTAAAAACCCCACGCAGCCTGATCTCGACTTGAACTATCCACACACACATACACACACACAAAAGCACGCACAAGTCTTTCAATTAGCGTGGGGCCACAAGAAACAACAGATCTTCATCGGATGTTTTTTACGGCGTCCACAGCAAACGGCAACGTCAAGAGTTTGTCTTTCAGTTGCCAAAGCGCATCCAAAATGGCCAAACAATTCAACTGCCATTTATTTTATTTATTACTGTTGCGGCGGCTTTCGTGTTGTTGCTGCTTTAAACTGGCTTCATAGAAATAAAAGTGAAATTTCCACAGGAGGAGAAAATTGTTGCAAAACACACCGCGTTGTGGTTTTTAAGCGTTGTTTTTTCCAAAGTACTTTGTTGGTATTCGACTTGATAGAAAAATTTGTAATGTTTGAATCATAATTATTTTGATTTAAAATTGGCAGATTAATTAAAAATGTGAACAATTTTAGAAGATAAATTAAACGGAAAATATTATGAAAATTAATTAAACAGTATAGATTTTATTTTTAAATACGTGAAAGTTCAGACAAATTTTAAAATATAAGTTGTTTAAGCTATTAAATTTAATTTAACAATTTTTTATTGTAACTTTTTGTCACAATTTTTACTAACAATTAGATATGTTTTTATGCGCAATGTCAATTGGCAATGTAATTAGTAATCGGAGATCAAAGGTTTTGGTTTTTTGCCTTATTAACAGATTGGTCAATGTGACCGTGCGTAATACGAGCCCATTTTTCAAAAAACAAAAGGTGAAAAATTGAATACCGTAGGACAGGCTCGAAAAATATGCGTCAATTAACATGGCAGCTTGTGGGGCAGCTGTGATAAAGCCGAAAAAGTTTAAACTGGAAAAAACAGCTTGAAGGTTGCACGCATGGAGATCTGGTTTACACGACGCCTTTTATAAATCGACTTTGACATGTGACCCCACAGACGCTGACCTTCACCGCAACTAATACCGGTGTAGCCACAGTAACAACAAAGAGAAAATTAACGCTAGCGCAATAACTCAAAACCTTAATTAGGCATATCAGAGAAAAAGAATATAAAAAACACATCGATCACAATAATTGTAAATTGCATTTAATGCTTATTTCCCAATGATTTATTGAATCACCACTAAAAAGTGCTTGAAATAATTGTTGTGCAAGATAAGAGGCAAAAAAAACGCAGTTTAATATATAGACTTATCAATAAGCTGAAAACTAAAGTTGGTGATATACTCAATATACTCATACTGTACTCAAACCTGAAGTGCTCTGACATTACCATTGTTTTAATTAGTTGTGTTTTTTTTCTTTTCTAATACAAAAATAATTACTACGTTTTAGTTAATAAGATAACAAAGATTATATACTTAATTTAAAATGGTTAATTAAATTGCAATACATTACTTCTTAACAGCAGAGTGTGATTTCTAAATAAAAATGCTGTACCGTTATTAACGAAAATTAAGTAACAGCTTCTTTACTTTACATTTCACTTAACCATTTTTAATTTGAATTCATATTGTAAGCTTGCCTAACGCAGTGATTTTCTTAATTTGCGCCGTTGGTAAATTGCAGTTAAGGCAATTTGCAGTGTTGAGTAGCGTTGCATTTTTAGCATTTGCTCTAATTGTCTGAACAATGTTTACTCGACAAACAAAGCACTTTGAACAAAGGTAAACACGAAACTTAATTGCTACAAAAAGGCAAACAAAAAAATTTATTTCCACCTTTTTTTAGACCGGCACCTGGAGGGCGCTTAGGGCGTTGTGCCGCTAAGCAAATATGACTGATAAATACTGATAAACGCTTGACGCTGCTTGATAGTGTTTAAAGATATAGATATATACATATCTGTAGACATATATACTATACACTATCGTTGATCTGCAACTGTTGACTTTAATCAAATAATAACACACTCATGTGCCGTTGCAGGCTGTAAGTGCAATCAGAGTTCTATTTGCATAAATGGGCCAGCTCGAAAGGCATCGCATTTCATTATTTCCAGCGATAAGACTCGACTGAAGAAACAGTTATATTTGGAGCGGATATCGGACAGCTGTGTGTCGAGATTCCTGCTTACAAAGTGGCAATAAATTAAGCTCAGCATTAACTCTAAGATAGACGTTAACAAAGGGTTATTCATTGTAGTGATATAATTTTCGTAAATAGTGGACTGCAAACAGTAATAAGTGAGCTGAATTGTAATACACTTTGCACATACAACAAGCTTTCAAGACATTTATTGAAAACTCATTACTAGAATTACTAAATTCGAATGTTCCACAAAACTTTCACAGAAACAGGACACACATATGTAAGATACTTTTAAGCCCCGCCTCATACAGCACCATTTGATCAAGCCACTTGCCTCAAGCTCACCAATACATTTTGCCTTACCTTTTATTTAGCGCTTTTTATCTTGAACACATTATCTAGACAGACTATTTTGCGCTACCTTTGGTGTTCTCTAGCACACACACATACACACATATCTATATACACACACAGTTAACCTGAATATGAACTTTGCCTCATGCATTAAATATTATAACTTTCCGAGACATTTGTTAAACGTGTGCGCGCGTCTGCCTTTTGCCACACAACTTGACGCGCTGAGTTGGCTTCAAATACTGAAACATTCGAACCAAAATGACGACAGAAACAGGCAACAATTGATAAGCGGGCCACATATAGAGGGTGAGCAGGGGGAGTCAAGTTGGCTGTGGTAAGGATATGGTTTTGTGGCACACAGAATGGGATAAAAATTGAAAACCATTTGCATGTCGAAAAACATATATGTATATAGATATGTATTGCATATATACAGCTGTAATGTAATGTGCATATACGCATCTCTTTTTCCACACCTTTAAATGGGTTACACAAGTTTTTCAGCATGCAAATGGTTTTCAATTTGTATCCCAGACTGTGTGCTGCAAAGCCATATATACATATATATACTTTTATGGGTCACAAGCTGTGGAACTTGCCATAACTTTGCTGCACTCGTTTTTATCCTTCGGGAGCCGACGCACCCAAAATTGAAAAAAAAAACGGTTGACAAAAGCTGTTGTGCATTTAACAGTGCTCTGTTA
The DNA here is from genome assembly GCA_035043915.1 of Drosophila paramelanica. NCBI lineage: Eukaryota > Metazoa > Arthropoda > Insecta > Diptera > Drosophilidae > Drosophila > Drosophila paramelanica. The sequence goes on from JAWNMO010000399.1 coordinate 50,346, forward strand.
AAGCTTACAGACGCCTGTACATAATGTATCTGTATCCGTACCTTGGCATGTATCTGTATTTATACTCGTTTATATCGGTCAACATTTTGCAACTTCTACGCCAACTGGCAAATTGTTACGTGCAGAAAAACTATAACATACATATGTATACTTATATGTATCACTATATGTATGTATTTTATAATTTTATATAATTTATAATTGGGGATGGCTCAACAGCAATATTTCTGATGCTGCGTTGGCAAAATACGTTTCCGTTTCGCCCTGGGGAAAATGTGTATCTCGGCAGAGAAGCACATTGCTAATGCTTTTCATTTTCAATTAGTGACATTTGAGCAAATCCTTTTGGAAATTTTAGTCTCACTTTAGCCGAAGTGAGGCAAGTCATGTTGCATATTTATCTTGTGAGCTTTCAACACTGTTCAACACATGGGAAATAAATCTTAAATCCATTTGATTATTTTATGAGCTAGAAAATCTATTTTTGATTGATATACCTAATGTTAACTTCCTCAATGGCATTTTCTTCAGCTTCATTTATTATTTTTGTAGGATCTTTACAAGTTAAGTCCAAATACGACTTCAAATAATTTTATACATTTTTTCTATATTTTTGCGCAGTCATAAAGCTCAAAGATAGTTATATAATGAAGAACAAAGAAGAGAAAAATGTGCCGCCCATGTTGTGCACTTAGCACTTAAGTTGGCTTCATTCAGCTGGGCCATAAAACTCGCTCTGCAGTCTTGGGCCAGCTGTGACAATTCGTAATGAAATTACCACCCAGATATAGACATGTATATACATGTAGACTACTGCTGCTATTACAGACCATTTGCCAGCTTGTAGCTACCTGTGGCCGAGTAGCACTTGTGCAATTATTGTACAAAAAAATTAAATAAAGAAAACAACAAAAATGTTTATTGTCAGGTGGCATAGGAACCCCTCGACAGGTTGTGTTCGGCTATTCCTGGTCTCGGCCATGAGACAGGCGGTAAGCGTGAAACGAATTGTTTTCGGCTTTTGTTTTCATACCTTATACAAATTTAAATAGCTTAAAAGGGTATGATGTGTCTGAATCAGACAATATAAAAGACTTTGTAAAAAAGAAATTGAAATTGTTTATATTCTATTTTGCAATGAATCAAATTTTTTTAGCCTTAGAGTTTTCAATATCTCTTATATATTAGTAAAGATACAAACGTTGGCATGTTGAGGAACATTTTTTTATTTAATAATTTTTTTTTTTTTAAGGGTAATTTACACTCACGTGTTACTATTTCTATTAACTTAAATGAGATATCAAAAAGAAATCAGCTTTTACAAAATTTAAAACTGATATGATCATAAATATCCTAAAACCAGATTATGCGTGTACATATTATTTTTTAAAGGGTAGCTCCTAATCTAGCAATTCTCTGAATGTACTCCTGTTTGGATTTTGTTTTTGTGTTTTAGCCGTATTGCCGACATGGTCGCCATCCCAACAGGTACCAAAACAATGCCGACTATTTAGTGAAATGCTTTTGTTTCGACTGCACCGCAACTCGTTGTCGCAGTCGCCGTTGCCGTTGTCGTTGCTTATTAACTTACCTGCCTCATTCGAGGCATTTTCATTTTTCACACGCACATGCAGACAAGGAAAAACATACTGGCAGACTGGCAAATGAAAATGCACTTGCTGCGGATTAGTTTCAAGTCTCGAAACACGAATATCGCCCCCTCGCTTCGACTAGTTGTCCAAATGGTAATATGAACGGAAATGCCACAGGGGGTGATTTCTTTTTATTGCGCTCTAGCTAGCTATCTCTGTCTTTAGGATTTCTGTTGTTTGACTTAATACACTCACAATTTGGTTCAGTTTTTGAGTCTGGGCGCTACCATCATCTGCTTCATCTTATTTATTAGTTCGCGTTTGCTTTTTCTGTTTCCTTTATAGTATATAATTAAAATGTAGCGTCTTATCTGTGGCTGCGTATCATTAAAGCACGATTAGCTGCCCTGGGAAAATTTGTTCGATTCTCAAATCAAGCCACAGCAGCAACTGTTGAAATTTAAATTAAAATTTGATTTATTTTATCTTTATTAATTTGTACTTTTCTCATATTCATATTCATGAGCTTATTTAAAGCTCAAAAAAATTTGAATTAAACACCAGACAAAATTGATTCTTTAAAATACTTTTGTTCTTATTTTCGAATTAACTTAGATCATAAAAATTGCTTTTTTATGTATTACCAAAAATTACGATTATTCTTTGAACAATCTATTTTTTAATTTCAAGCAATTTCATCTTTTTATTGTTTACGGGAAAGTGAATTCGAATTTCTTTTAGTCTTTAAGAAATGTATACTTATAGTATATCAATTGTACCTGCTTCTGCCTATTACATAAATTTGCACAACTGCATTATAATTCCTTGTTTATTGTTATTTTTGTGTTTATTTTAATGGAAAGTAGTTATGAAAATACAAACGTATTTTATTTTATTTGCAGTTTGCTAGAAGTGTTCAAGATTGTACACAAATTCTTCTATATGGTTTTTTTAAATAATATTTCTCATTATACCCTGAACCCATTGAAAATGGGTGAAAAGAATATTACGGATTTGTTGAACTGTATGTAACAAGCAGAAGGAGGCATCTCCGATCGCATAAAGTATTCTTAATTGGGACGACGAGCTGATATAGTTATTTCTGTCTGTCCGTCTGTATGAACGCAGCGATCTCGAAAACTTAAAAAGCTATAAAGCTGATCTTGGTCTTAATCAGTTCGTACATATCATACGAAGACCTTTTATTTTTTTCGATAACTAGCTCCGTTTAAATCTCGGAGACCATAAAAGCTAGTGGCAAAAAATTGTGCGTTATAGATACCTACGAATTATAGATACCTCCCCCAGTCGCCACCAGTATCGACAAAACCATAGAAATCGCAAATCAAATACTACAGATCTGAAAATTAGTTTGTACATGTATTTCAATGCTGCTAATAAATTCTAAAAGTTTCATGGTTGCAGGGTTCACATGACCCCGACTGGAGCCATATCACTTGTTTTAATAATTTTATATACAGTTTGTTTTATTTTCTTTAACTCGTTTTTAATATATTTTTTAATTCTATTGTCAAGCCTAGAAAACAAGACAACGGTTACACTTTCAATTACAGCACAACATTTTGCAGCTGGCAATTTTGTTTTATTTTTTATGTCAAAAAATATGCGCAGTAAACAAAAATGAAAAGTTTTTTAAAACGAAACGAGTGTGTATAGACAGACGAACACATAGAGTAACACACATACATATGCAATTCTGATTACCTCAGGTTGTCTAGTTGGTCCAAAAGCAACCGCCTGCTTTTAGCCCCAACAAACATTGTGCAAACACTTTCGGCCAAGTCAAAATGGCCACAAAAAAAAACTAATGGAAATTGCAACTTTGGAAATTATGCGGCAAACAAGTTTTTAACACAGCTTTTGGACCGGCAGCAGCTGCAGTAGTTTGAGGTAGGTGAGGGAGGGAAGTGTAGCGAGGGGCAGGGTTTTGGGGTAGGCAACACCAAAAATTTCACGTAGCAATTGCAATTGCCGCATAACTTGGAGCCACCCTTTTACAGCTGTTGCTGCTGCAACAACACTGTACTACATGAGAGCGTAACTATTATTATTATTTTTTTTTTTGTTCATTAAGAAGCGGCTTCCGCCTCGGCAGCGAAAAAAGCTAAACATAAATTGACGCACGGTGCGCGCAAAAATATAAAGATGGGAAAAAAAGAAGGAAAAATATAAACAAAACACAGGCAACGGGAAAAACAAAGAAAAAAGCCAACGCCGCTGGGTAAAACAACCGAAAGCGAGAGAAAGGGAGACAAAATACAGCAGCAACAACAATAACAGAATAACAGAAAAAAGTGAATTGATTTTCATGTGAGGCGAAAAAATGTTTTGCTTTGGGAAATGCTTTGGTTAATTGTGTAATGTGGTGGACATACCCCATACACGACCCATTCTCTCCCACACACACACACGCCCCCCCTTGAGAAACGTCTCCCGGCGGCGTTGCCAATTGTTAAAAAGTTACAACAACTACAATAACGTTACCAACTGTCAGCTGTCAGCTGTAAGCGGAGCGATTTATTATTGTTGTTGTGGGTGGAACTTACGGCAGGAAAATTCAGCTAACAAGAAAAGCAGAAATAAGAAAGTACAAAGTTGTTATTTTAAACAAAACTAATTGAAAGAACTTCAGCAGAAAACACCAAAAACTAGCTAACCAACCGTAAAATGTTTGCGCACAGTCCAAAAAACAAAAGGAAATGTTAACTACGAGACGAGACAGATTTGAAGTGCCATACATCAATACTATGGTAAGAGTCTAAGCACAAAACGATTAGGATTTAATACAGCACTAAACGAACATTATATTTTCAAATCCGTGCTGACTTAAAATATACTTAAAGTTATGTATAATAACATACAAAACATAAATTGAAAGTTTTGATAAACAATTTCGAAGAAATCAACAAGGATCTGGGGCTATATTGGTTAACTACTTTTTTCTGAAATTTTATTAACAAACACTACTAAATTGTAATTTTTAATCTATCTTAGATTACATGTGGATGTAACCGTAAAGCACCCCAAGTGCCTTTCTCCACAGATCGACGCCCTTATTGTTATTATTATTGTTGTTGTTATTAACAATTGCGACGCGAAAGTTGTCAGCTATAAAAGCAAATGAAGCATGAAGCAATAGCTTGTAATATTATATTATATTATATATATGTATATATATATTTATATATATATATATATATATATATATATGTATGCGTATACCTAGGCGGTAACACTGCCGAAGCTGCATTCCGCAAATGCAATCAAATCAACTTTCCAATGATGGATTTTGTCTTCATCTTTCGATTATAATTTATCCACTTTTTTTGTTTTTGTTTTTGCCATTACCTTATTAGCTAAATAAAAAAAAAAAACATTAAATAAACCTGTTAGCAGCGACGATCGCTGAAGTTGATATGAAAATAAGTGCTCAAGCGCTTAAATATTATTACCCCGACTTGGGGTAGTAATAACGAGGTAGAAGAGGGGGTTGTTTTAAATACACTTACATGGGTAATACCCATGAAATGTGTAACACATAGTAAGAGGTATATATTATGATCTGTTGCAATAGCCAAGCTGCTATAGCCATTTACGACTACCTGCTTTATTGGCCAAACAGATTTAAAAAGTATTAACAACACATAACCAATATAACCTATAGTTTCAATGTTAATCAAAATCAGAAACTAAAGCATTTTACCATGCTCCACTACAAAGTTATCATAAGCAAAATCAATCTAAGAATTAATTTTTGTGTGCAAATTTCGCTAGGGTATTAAATCGTCGTCAAACCAAAGTTATTCTTTTTTTATAGCATGCAAAGTGAAAATAGTTTGTAAGAAAAAAATAGTATAAAAAAAAGAACCACTGCCAAGTTTTGTTAGATATAAAACATGAAAATAGAAACACCAAATATTATTTATTCACTTAAATATTTACACATTTTTCACAAACACATTTCAATAAGAGAAAAAGTAAACAAGCTGCAAAAGTAACGGTGCTATATACATATGCCACGCAGAGAGACAACTGTAGATCCCGGTGCAGAGACGGAAGATATTTATTTGGCAATTTCAAATCTGGATATACGCAATTTCTTATCTTATATTACTACAGCGGCACGAATAAGTATACCAAAGAAAGTACTGATCGAGAACTTATAGGAAATACCACAAAAGGTGTGCAAAAACCTCTAAAAACAGAAATAAAAACAATACACGGGGCTCACACACGAAACGACAGACGATAAAAATTCCTAAAAACTCACCATTCAAATTTGATCAAACTGCGCTTGATATTATTTTTTTTTATTCAATTTGATTTCGTTGTTTAATATTTAAGAATTCAATTATATTTTTCGGTCTGTATTTTTGTTGTGAGCGCGCTATATGTACAAAATGAGATTGGATTAGAAAACTTATATGCACAACAGAGACAGGCACACACACATACACAGCAGCAATGATTTCAGTGTAACACAAACAAACACGTTTTAGCCTCATCTGTATGTGTATGCGATTAGTTTATGGCTATTGCTGCTCGTTTTTGTTGTTGTTTCTAAACAGGTATTAGATGTGAGCGGGCTATGTAACTTAAGAAGCACACAATAAATACAACATTTTAGCTGTATATACAATATATATGCAACAGCTGCTGCTAATTTGTATTATTATTCACTTTAAATTTTATGTAAAATTGCACCGAATAAAAATAAAACGGAACTTTTAGCTAACCACACGCATACAAACACACACCCATAAGCACGCACACATCCACACAAAATTAACAGACACACACACATGCAACTCGGCCGAACGCGGCGCGCTAAATAATAACTTTTTTCCAAAGCACAGTTATGTTTTATATATATGTTTTATAATTAAAACCACGTTAAAAACAACAAGCAACAATTGCAATTGCAATTCTGTATTTTCTCGAAATAATCTTAATTAAAACTCTACTAAAACATGAATGCTTATGTTGCTTACTTTTATTGCTCAAAGACACATTTTCAAATCGTTGTGTATCAACAACATCCAAAATTGGATCACTTTTTTTTTTTAAACGTCGCTAAACGGAGAACCGACAAACCCGACCGCACGCTTCGACAACAAATTGAACAATAACAAAACCAGCAACAGAGCGCTGTTAACCGGACGCTATGCGGCCGCTAACATTGCCATTTGTTAGACAGGTAACATTGGCCGGTCTGTTACTAACGTGGGCGCTGCAAATAAGCTAGAAACTTAAGTTATTTGTAAAAAAAAAATTATATATATATAATTATTTATATTTCTATAAAATATTAGCTCTTTTATGATGTACTGAATAAAGTTTCATTTAAAATTGGTCAAAGTTTATATGTCTTTACATACGAAATCGCGTGAGAGTCGCATGCGCTGTTGGAAGTCGCGGGATAAACGCTAGCGTTTTTTCATACATTTTTTCCTACTGTTATGCTCAAACGAGCTGTTTATTTATGAAACAGTATGTTATCTTACAGATTGCGCTCAATAAGTGCTGCTCATTATTTATTATTAACATGTGCCGCTCTCAACATGTTAACTAACTTGAACAGCCGTCCGTAAATCTGTTTAACATTTGGCGGCAAATTTAAAAGCTAAAGTAATCATTGCTTTATTTACTAAAATAAAGTAAAATGGAATTAAGCATATTTAAAAGCTACATGGTCTAGCAGAGATTACATATGAATATCAATAAATTCTTTTGTTAACAAATAATATAAGCCAACAAGAGATTCAATAATAATATAAATTGAAAAGTATAAAAATGTTGTTCTTTCTTATTCCTTGAGAGCACGCAAGTCCGGATAAAGGGCGCCCGCACTTATGTAATGAGATTCTGGTTTGCGCATATCCCGTTTATAATCAACAACAACGGCTTCTCCAGTTTTCTTGACCAGCTTCTTGGCCAGACCCTTTGGCGTAATATAGTTGACATTTTGGCTTATGATAAAGGCATTTCCCACCGTATCAAAAGTGCCGCAGGCCAAATTACCAGCCGACGAGCCGTATCTAAAATGATAAATGAATATATATATATATATAAATAAATTAAGGAAACTTTGGAGCATATTAGAATACACGTTATTCTCTCTTTACACAATTTTAAAATTACATATAAAACGTGTCTCTTTTAACACGAATATTTTATGAATTATTTTTATGATTTTCACATTATAAATTAAACTAAATTACAATGAGAAGTAATATTATACTGATAGCAGTTATGTTGATTATTATTGTCAGAAAGTGACAATGAAGAAAATTTGTATGTTTAACTTTTTTTATACTAATAACTTTGTAGATATATTCATCTATCCAAATCAAAATACTTAATAGAATACTTAATAAAACGCCCAAACACGAAAAATACTCCATGGGCACCAACGAAATAATTATTATCTATATTTATAATATTGTCTTCTTTTATGTAAAAAGAGAATTTGGTTAATATAAATCAATAGAAAACCTCACTTGTGCTCAATAATTTTGACGGAATTCTCGCTCAGACTGTTGCCCAATATTTTAGCCGATGTTTCCAGGCCATCGAACACCGTGGTGAATCCTTCGACAGCGCCGGCGGCAATTGTCATGGCGCCTTCCATGGCGCTATTCGCCTGATTGCTGTCGTAGCCGAAGCCCTTCTGCAGCAGATTCGAGCCCTGGGCCTGGACGTGCGGGGCCAGGTAGCCGCCCACAGCCATGGCTGCGGTGCCCACTTTCCCGGCTATCCAGCCGGTCATGCCGGCGGCCGCGTGCGTCACCTTCTGTGCGACCTCGACGCCCGTCTGCACCGAGCTGGGCACCTGGGCTTCGCCATCGGGAGCAGCCGGCTTCATTTTCGATATCAAATACGGTGTTGTGCGCATCATGAGACCGCCCGTTTTTTCGGCGCCTTTAACCAGATTGTGCGCTATGAAATCGGCTGCGCACACAATGTGCTTGGACACTTGCTCGGAGCTGGTGGCATCTGGGCCAGCACGTCGTGTGCGCGGCGATTGCAATTGTTCGACAGTGTCCGCCAGCACAGCCTCGAGCAGATCGAGTAAGAATTGCTGTAGATCAGCCAATTGCTCCTCCTCCGTTTCACCGGCGCTAGTGCTGAGCGGACGCTGCGAACGGACCAGCATGATGCCAAAGGCATTGCCCGGCTGCGACGACTCCATGTCCGGCAATATGAAGGCGCCGTAGTCGGTGCGATAGCAATTGGTCACATTCGGTATGAGCGGATATAGCCAGATGAGATTATCCTGCTTCTGCTCCGTCTCCTGCTCCTGCATATCGCACTGTATAAAATAGGTGCCACTCAAATATTTCCATTTGCCGCCCACAGTGCACATGATCAGCGACATTTTGGTGCTTCCTGACATCGTGGTCACCTGGCCGCTGGCCTCGATCCTGTAGAGCTTCACCTGCGCCTGGAATAGCTCGTCCAGCTGCGCCTGTGCATCCCGGCTGGCCAACAGCTCGCGCAGTCCCGCCGCCAGCTCCCTGTAGGTCTTGGGTCGACCGCTGGCATTCACAATGTCATAGAAGGTGTTGGGATTCTCTGAGAGCAGCGGTCGCTTGCTGCTGGACTGGCCATCGGGCTGCTCCTCCACCTCGACCGCCTCCCTGGCGCTCTCATCGATGGGTGACTGCTTGGCACGCAACACCTTAAGGCGATAGCTGACCTCCGTCTTGGCGCTCTTCAGCTTCTGGATTGTCGCGCAGGCATCGTTCCACTGCGTCTGCACCGCATCGATTTCGTCCGGCAGGCCCACCGGTATGGCAAAGGTCGCCTCTATCATGAGCAGCGCCTGCTCGTATGCAGCAATGGCCGCTTCCAGGCACTCGGATTCCTCGTGGCTGATCGCCTGCTCCACCTGCGCCATGGCCGACTTATAGGAGTACTTGATCCGCTCGTGGGCCTCCAGAAATTCCGTTTCCGTTGACATGATGTTGAGCAACTGTATTTTTATAAACATTAGTATGGAATAATTATATAGAAAATCACTGTTTATACACAATTACGGTGATCGCTCTTTAATTGAAACTTGAACAAATTCGAATTGCAATTTTTAATACACCACAATTTATTATTCACACTTTTACAGAATTTTTTCATACGTTTATAGTAGGGGTATTTATCATTACCCATAGCGGAAATCAAAAAAAAATTTCGCAACTCTAAATTTAAAAAAGAAAACATTAATATGAATTTTTAAATTCGAATAAAATTTAAATATAGAAGCAATCTAAACCGTGATCAAAATGGCAAACATCATGATAATGAGTTTAGTTTTATAGTTATAGAACCTGGAAAACAGGAAAGTATTAATTGGAGAACTATACAAGTCAAAAATGTTGTTATTTTTGGAATGATTTATGACAGAAAAGTGAACCTACTCAGAATTACTTAAAAAGTTGCGTTCAATACTAATTTTATCCCCGCGATCAATAAAAATTAAAAATTTAATTTTAAAACAATTTTCCAAACTAAGTAAGGAGGGAAAACAGGATTTTTTTCTAAAAAAATTTCAATTCAAAAAAAATGAAAAATTCTGTATCAATCCCGATGTCGTGATCAAAATATTGTACATCATCCTTCGTCAAAAATGCATTTGCTTATTAGATTATTATCGAGTGTAGAGTTTTTAGATATTTTTTTATTTTTTTTTATACGTTTGATATTTTAAAGAAATCAAATTATATTATGTATGCAATTTCTATAATTCCCACCTATATTGTCTTAATTTTATAATTTTATATATTAGATTATAAAAATCATGCAATTAAATATTTTAAAAATTCCGAATTTTTTACAGTTCAAGACTGTCAAGGCGTTCCAATTTTTCGATCCACCACTGTATTTGTTTACTTTATTTCTTCAACGAACTTCTTGATATATTTCACGCGCCATGTTGGATGCTGTGCGACAAACCAACTAGAACTGAGCGCATGAAAATGATAAAAAGAGATTTGGCTGCGTCACAAGTGGCCAAAACTAAATGTTGGCCAATTTGCCAATTTGTATGACGTGTGATTTGTAATTGCATTTCGCATAATTGACATCTAGATAACCCCCTCTCACTTGTTGCGCTCAACTTACTTTTACTTACATATGTATGTGAATGTGTTTACGCGCGTCCTGCTTACTCTCCCAGAAAAGTGCAAGTTTTTTTAGGACTAAAGAAAGAGAGACTGATGCTGACTAATTGTCGTGTTGTTTTGCTGTCTTCGTAGAACTTTGTACTTTGGCTGTCTCCACAATTCTTTAGCTAAAAATATTCGTACACGTATTTCGTACATTTCACAATAATTTTATTTTATTGCTCACCCTATCTAAACGTATTGCCATTTCATGCTGCAGCTGTAGCTGCTGTATTTCTTATTAGTTTTTGTTAATGACATCGTACATAAAAATCGAATGTTCTATGCGCACGTCTGTTCTTGTTTGTTTGGATTATTGTTGTTGCGGCTGTTACGACAGCTGTTACACACGTTCCCACATGTTGTTCAGCAAGCCGTCGTACGATAAAGTTGTCACTCCGTCGTATCGTAGTGTCAAAAATCTTTTGCAATAGTAGCCAAGCCGTTAATTTAAATGTTTAAAATGATAGGAAAATAATATATATACAGATAAATTAATTGCTAATAACTAATTAGTATATTTAATATTTTTGCCTAATAAGGCATATGTAATTTTATCTGTATTAATTTTTTTCGAAGCTATTAATATAATCATGGTGCTTATTTCCCTATATTTATAACTGTAAATTTCTCACTGCAGTACTTTTTTCACATCTTTTTCACATCATTATTAACCTCCCATATTTAAATCATATTCAATTTCAGCTGTTTGATTTAAAATTTTTTTTATTAATTTAAAATACATATTTTTAAATGTTAAATTTTACACAATTCGTTCGTTCGGATTGCATTCGCATCCTATTAAGGGCGGGGAGCGTGGCCAAAGGAGAAGGCCGTATAAATATATATATATATATATATATTTTGTTTATATATATATATATATTTTTTATATTTTTTTTTTAAATAACATATGAAAACTTGTTTTATTATAACGAAAATAATCTATTGGAATTTGTCAATTTAATGAACAATTTGCAATTCAACATGTCAAATTCTAACGAGAAGCAGACTTTTTTTGTTTGGTTTTCCTTCCAAAAACGTTCCCTTGCGGGAACGGGAGACGAGTTTTGATTTAAATCACAAGATATATATTTATGTATATATAAATTTATGCACTCTGTTAGCATATACATCGCGTTTTGTATATATAGAAGATGTATACATATTTTTTATATATATATATATGTAGGTATATATAATTTGTTTTTTGTATAATGTAATTTTTAACGCACTGCGAATTTTCTCACACAAATGTGACAACAACGAAAAACGCTTTTCTGCATTTCTGCTTTTCCTATACTTTTCAAGCTTACATTTTCAATGTTTTAATTTAAGTATGTATATAAATCCTAAAAATTTTTCTTTTCTTGAACTTGTTTTTGCTTTTGTTTTTAATTCATAGGAGCTGCTGCTAAAGGATAGCTGGAGATGTGAGGAGCTGTGTTTATGTTGACGGCGCTGTGGCTAGCTCCCGGTAAGCATCCTGCAGCGCCTGCTGCTGTTCGGGAGTCAGTGTGCTCGCGCAGGCCTGCATTACGTCGGGATTGGACTCGATCTGCTTGACAATGGTTAGCATGCGGGTACCCGGTGCGCTCTTCGCCTCCAGCACATTGGTGCAGAATGAATCGGCGATGATGGAAACAATGCGCGGCAGATTGCAATTGTTGGCGCCCAAAATCGCCGGATGATTTGCCTCGATCAGATCGCAGAGATAGCCATAGATGTGGGCGGCCTCCTCCGGATCTTCGGAGATGGGCAGCCACGAGAACCAAACGGCAATAAGCTCATCCAAATTGGTCAACGCCGACTTATTGTATTTGAGTATCTTGGCAAATGCGGAAATCGCATTTTCCGTAGCATTTATGTTCTCAATGTCGCGTGCCCGCGGATCGTTGATGACCTGCATCAGCAGCGGAATGATTTGAGCGCATGTATGTGCAAATTGATCGCCAGCAAATTGACCCAAAACGCCACATCCATAGGCAGCCGCCTGGCGCACATCCGGCGACTTGTCTAGCACATACTGCAGCAGAGCTGGCGTAAAGATCTGCTGATACGGTGTACAAGCGGGACCACAGAATTCTAAAAACAAAAAAAGAAACATATATATTTATCTCGTAATATTCAATCACAGCTTAAAAGTCTCTTAATTATTTTTATGTTGTCAAAGTAAACAAATCTTGTGTCCCCTTTTCGGCTCGATCTTCAAAGTTCATCAGAAATACAAGATACATACATTATCTTTTTGCCACGCCCACAGTGGATGTATCAAAAAAAATGTTCGTAGATTTTAAGATATCATAAGTAATCTGTCTGAAAATGTTGTATATATCTAACACAAAAAACTGTACCCAAAAAATTGTTTTGTGCTTTTAAACTGAGAGAGACGGCGGACATTGCACAAACCCAATAAACTATTTTAATTTCACGAGCGTAAACAAATGCATTTATATTTAAATAGCTTACCGATTAGATCATCGAACACACAGACGCCCCACTGGCGATCGGCAAAGGGACGATTCGGGTCTAGCAGCTTTATGAAGTGCGGAGCCACCTGCTCAAAGGCGGGTAAAAATTGCGCCTTGTTGGTTAGGAAGAGGGCGTGTATGATGTCGACCACCTTGGACAGTATGTAGATATCGGTATCATCCTGCTCGGCCAGCTCCTCCTCGACGCCATCATCGTAATCCTCCTCGGTGCGAGCGGCCAAACGTTTGTCGGCACGCTCGAAATGCTCAAGCACATATTTATTTATAATCTCGAGCACCTGCTTCATAGCCTCCTCGTTGAGGCAATTGGGGCCGAGGGTTTCAATGCATTTGGCCAGCGAATTGAGCAGCTCGGATCGCACATCCAGCTCTGGTTCGGTGTTGATCACCTTGATCAATTCGGGGCAAATGTAGAGCCACATGCCCTCCAAATATGTGGGGCCCTTGATCTTGGCGCAATCAAGCAAATATGGCAACGATTCAGCAGCAGCCGAACGGACACCATCATGGAAGTAAAACTTGAGCAGTGGCAACATTAGACGCACCACCTCCTCGGCGTACTCGGCGAAGCCCTCCTTCAGTTCGCGTGCATAGCAGACGAGCATCTCGCAGGCAGACGCCTTGTCCTCCATGCCGGCGGTGCGTATGGCAAAGTTCTGCTGTTCGCCGAGGGTTATGAACGACCATTCCACATCGCCCTCAATGTCCTCGACCTCGTCGTTGTCCAGCAGCGCCACTTCGGGCTTCATGGCAGCGGTGCGCATCACAGGTCCCATGACCAGCGGCAAATATTGTTCGAACTGTTTGCCCAAAATCTTGCACATACGCGCCCAGGCCGTTATCAGATACGATGTCTGCGGATCATCATCGGGCAGATCGCCCTCAGTGTGGGTCTTTAGAAGCATGTCCATTACCTCGCCAGCATCTGCGATGAACTTCTCACGACCAACCGCCAGGCCAATAAGACTAACACACTCAATTGTCTTGCCGCGCAGCATGCGCAGATCCTCCGAGTTGGCATTCTGTATGATAAACTTAAGGCAGGGCATCAGGCGATCGTAGTAGGCGACAAACTCGTGCTCGCACGTATCCGCCACGGAGGCAATGGTAGTGACCACCTGTTCAAGGACCAGTTTGTTGCCCTTCTCGACGAGCTCCTTGAATTTGGAATTCAAGATGGACTCTAATTTGCCCATGATTGCGTCCAAATAGCGTGTCAAAATATTTTTGGGGCAATCCTCGCTAAAATTGACCAATGCGGCACCGGCGTGCGCTTGTACACGCGGGTTTTGTTCATCATCCAGCAGCAACAGCAGTCCAGGCACCACCTAAGTCAATATTACAAACATATTCAAGATCTAGACTGTTCCGATTGACACTAAAACCCACCTGCTCATGGAATTTCTTTTCGAACGTGGGCGCAAAATCGGTGGACATTTGTCCAATGGCATTGCAGGCGGCGTAACGCACGCGTGGATTGGGATCACGCAAGTAGTTGAGCACACCGGCCATGACCTGATCGAGTATGGCCTCCATTTGCTTGTGACAGCCCTCGCCAATCGCCGAGATGGCCATCAGAGCGGCAAATCGATGCTTCCAGTCCGTATGGCTCAACATGCCAGGCAGCGCGCTCATCACATGCGGCAGCACCACTTTGCCGCCCAGGCCGCAAGCCAAACGATCCAGAGAGGACTCGGCAATGACATTATTATCGCTATGATCATCCTCATTGATGACATCGGCGGTGGCCCAGTCTTCGTCTTCATCCAAATCGGTCATCATTTGCAGCACCAGGGGAATGAGTGCAACCACATATTTCTCGGCACGCTTGCGGACCATGGCGGGGGCATTCTCAGCCAGGGAGACCATCACCTCGAGCACCAGATGACGCCAGCTATCCTCAAAGTCCGAGGAGCTGAACACCTTCATACACATCTCGAATATGTACTCCAACTGGGGCCGCAAATACTTCGGGCAGTTCTCGGTCATGTCGATGAGTAACTTAAGCAAACTCTGATCGTCCTGGCCCTCAATCGTTTCGCCCGTAATGACAATCATGCGCGGCAACAGATCCGCAAAGTGCTTATATATGGTCACCTCCTTTTCCTTGTCGTGATAGAGTATAAATGCGCCAATTGCACGCACTGCTTGCACACGGACCTCGGTATCGCTAGCATTCTCCATGCTCTTGGCCAGCATCTGTTTGATCAGATCGATGTACTGTGTCTCCTGATTGCCAAAGATCGATGGTACGCTACTGAAGATGCGCAGCGCTGATTCCTGCAGCTGGGGCGTCGGCGAATTGGCGCATTGAAACAGAAACTGGAGAATGTCCGGCCACTGATTGTTGCCATCCTCGTCGATTAGATTGCGTGCCACCTCGGCAACGACTTCGCAAATCTTACGGCGCAATTGCGGTGTCACATCCTGCTGAACGGCCATCAGAATCTGCTGCAGCAGCTGATTCTGTGAGTCCACGGGCAGCTACATGCAATTAACGGTAATATTTTAACAAAACTGATCTGAGTTCAACAATGGCATATACCATAATAATTCACCTCTTTGTAGAAATCCATAAACTCGGATGTGAAGAGGCGACGCAGCAACACTGCGGCCATTTGACGCGCCTCTTCCGATTGTTGGCCATTGTGAATGTTGCCCAGGAGGTGTGTTACCTTCAGCTCGCGCGACAGATTGTTGTACGCATCCTGGAAATAGAAAACCAAGGGTAGTGACAATTTGAAATAATGGCTTACAAGTCAGATCCAATCACAAGGATTATGTTAGATTTTGGTTTTATCTTTTTTTTTTTAATTCTTTAATATCGAATAAATTTTAAAAATAAGTCTTTTTTAGAGAAGAATGGACACATTTAAAATTTGTTTATTATTATTATTATAATAATTAATTCATATTATAAATCAAAATATTGAATTTAATTTTTCTAACTTGTTTTAGAACCTATATTCCACAAATTTCTACATAAGATGTGCAATTTAATATCTGAAAGCGAGCTCGCGGTGTTGCGTTTCGTGACACGCAAAATATGCTCAATTTTTTTTATATAGTTTTATAAATGCAGCAGGTGCACAATATAGTTACATTTATAGAATGCCCATTTTATAGAAATAATAAAATAAAACAAAATCATAGTTTTTCGAAACTTTTAGAAATTGAAATATTGATCGAATAAAAAAAAAATATATCCATCAAACAAAAATGTTCTCATTATAATATAAATATATTAAGTGTAAAAGCTTTTGAATGATCGAGAGGTTAGGCAATTCATAGTTCCGTTAATTCTCTACTGAGATCTCAGTCGTGAACCATTTTAGTCTATCTCTCTCTCCCTCTTTTACTCTCTGTCTAATGATAATAATATACTAAATATTATCATTATTTTTCTGTATGTTTGAATCAAAGTAAATAAAAGCAAAGAAAATTTTTTATATTAAATTTTTTACATTCGAAATGCCAAGTCGAATTTTATGTTGAGCAGTGCTAAGGTTCGTGCCCGTTTAAAAAGTCAAATTACATCAATTCAATATGTTTGTATTTATTTGTCTGTTAAGCCGTTGCAGTACAAGGCAGCGCGTGGCGTGGGCGGCGCCAAGGTCAACAGCTGTAATGCGTGCGGGCCCGACGGCAAATGTTCAATATAATACCAATACTAATATAAATAAAGCAGATTGCATTTCAGACGATGCGTCACCATAAACAATGATACAAACTTTATAAATTTTTTTTTGCACCTGCGCTTTGTTTCCGTTTTGCATGCGTGTAAAATCATTTTTAAGGCAAAAAATATATATATGTATATATATATATGTACATATTATATACTATGCTCCATACGAATTGTTCAAATTGTCTTTCCGCTGTGTGCGAACTACACACACACATGCAGAGACGGCCGTCGCGGTCATACACGCGCGCACATGCGAATGTCGTAGCCAAAGAGGAAAGCAAAAACACGTTTTGTGCGCTTCGAAATAGAATGCACGATAATGATGATTCAGGGCATCTATATATTTCATTGTACAACAAATTTTCCCATCTGTGAGAAAGAGCTAATATTTTAGCATTATTTATAAAGTATGCAGATGTATTGGCATTTAATTATTGCGCAGTTGTCTTGTCAAATATTTTGCCATTTTTGGGAAATTGGGGAAAACGAGACTCACCTCGGCCTGTTTGCGGACTTCATTGTCCATGGACAGCAGCGAGTTTAGAAGCTGTTGGAATTGTGCCTGATCTGCAGCCATTTCGATTTGCAGTTTACCACACGGTCTTCAAATACGATATGCAAAAACACACACTCACAATTTTCACAATCTTAACGCGACGAAGCCGCTTTAAAAAAAGAACAGAACAATAGAAAACGCAATGCCGGGTTGCCAAAACGTCAATTTTTTATGGTTGGTGAATTATTTTATTTTTTTTTTTAAAAAATACACTTTGGCCTTGTCAAAGAAGTTAACGGTACAATAAATATCTGAAAGTTATGTTAAATGTTGCGCAAATATGTGAAAAGATTTAATTTTTGTAAGAGATAATTTGTCCAAGCACGCTAGAAATGTAGGACTGTGTCAATACTGTCACAAACAGCCGCGCTTGTCAGGACGGTGCTATCGATAGTTTTTGGCGCGCAAAAAGAAAACAAATTGCGCAGCATGTTTTTAGAAAACCACAAATAACACAGAATGTAGATTTATTGAAATTTAAATAAAACTTTTTTTTTCCAAATATACCTTATCACACAATAATTGACAGATTGCTGTATGAAGAATTGTGTTTAAAAAATTGAATACGCCCAGGCATATAATTTATCGAAAGCATCACTGTACATCGAATACAAATTGTAGTTCTAAGTGCACAAAAGGATATTACATCAAGTGTTAATTTATGTATTGTTGCTAGTAATTTGTATTTAATTTTTTAATTTGCATAACGTAACAGCCTCTTTTCAGTATGCCACTTTAATGTTTGACACTGTTATACACACAGTAAACAGCAACCAGTGTTGCTCAACAAACAAACATGGAAGTTGTTTGTTTACACAGCCAATAAACTAAAAGAATAAGAAAGCAAACAGATCAATGTTAAACTCAATAAATATAACAAAAAAATAAGTAAAAAAAAAAAGCAAAACAAACGTAGCGACTAGCCATTTGATCATAATTTAATCTGATTTCTTTGGCCGCGTATTGTAAAAAGACTTAAAAAATGAGCACTCGCATTTGCGTTTACAAGGATTGCCATAATCTCTACTATCGGCAGGACAGCAGCATTTGCAGGGATGTGACACTTTTCGCCTTCCCTAAAGATCCCAAGCGCGCCGAACAGTGGCGTCAGCTTGGGCAAGTTCACCCAAAAATTACCAATAAACAATTATTCATGTGCTCCAAACATTTTGATGCCAAATTCCTTTCGATAAACAAGAATCGCCGCATTCTACTGGGTGAGGCAATGCCATTTCCGTATGAGCAGCAAAATGAAACTGATCAAATGCACGAGGATAATAATCCAAAACAGATGACGCCCACTTCATCAACTCCACAGCAGAAATATTGCATCAACAGGAGTCGCGCGCAGGACGACAATCTCACGGAGCTCTTGCCCACCAGTTCGTCCACACAGCAAAGCTTCTACATCAACCTGGACGACGATAATCTTAGCATTGACAAAGTCGTTATGGTCGAGGCGACAACGACACAAGTCAGGGAGCCCTCGGAAACGGATCTGTTTGACAAGAGTACAGGCATATTACTGACACTTTATCACATTATATAAATTTTGTATTCTTTTAGTCGAACTGAGCATTGTGCCGCCCTCACGCAAACGTGCACGCACCCTTTCCCGTTCACCCACGCCGGAACTGTACGAGGCGGAGCCGTCTGACGAACAACTCATAGATGCCAACGAGGTCTCAATATTCAAGTTTAAGGGCGAACAGCATGTACAAATGTCCCGGGAATACTATCTGCAAGAGAAGCGCCAATTGTTGGCACAGCTGCGCAACTACAAGCGCATTCTGTCGCACATTAAAACTGAATTGATGCCTCTCAAGGAAATCTGAGTTTATAAAATCGTTTTTATATTTCATAAAAAGTTTGTTTATTGTTATTTAATGTATGCCTGTTTAATCGCTTAGTTCGCAAATTATATGCCGTTCGGGCTCATCCTCATCGCTGTCCACATCGGGCACATCGCTCAGCTCATCGATATCATCCGGCGGCAACTTCTCGCCAAATCTCTTGCGCTGCAACAGCGCAGCCCAGCTAAGCTGCGTCTCGCAAAGCGGGCATTCGCCGCCAATGGGTATATAGTGGCCAGGCTGGTCGCCCAGCAAATAGCTGGCCAGGCACAGCATGTGGCAGGTCAGGCGGCAGCTAGCATTAAGGCAGCCCATGCGTGATCGTTCCGGTTGCTCAATACGCTTCATGCACAGATGGCATTCTGGTGCCCAGTTTACTTGAGCCACAGGTACATCCAGATTAAAATGTCGCTGTGATGCAGTTATAGCCACCCTGCCGCTGACGATGTGCATGTGCACCGGCAGCGGCACAGCGAACTCGCGCTCGTATTCCGTTTCCAGCCAGCGTATCGTGAGCGGCAATCGCTGCCAGGGCCCAATACCCAGCATACGATTGACGATACGAAAATTGTAGTCAAAGTGCGTTTCTTTGGCCAGTTTGCGCTTCAGTTCTGGGTAGATCTTGAGGCGGGTCGATAGCGTTGGCTGTTGCCACGCCCATTCGAACTGCAGCGCCACTATTTTATTGGGAAATCCATGGACAATCATTACCATCTGCCAGGGTCCCTTTCGGCTCGTCTTGCGGGCGCCGCCAAAATCACAGCCGCGATTGTGCTGCTTGATCCGTCGCTTCGGATTGACCGTAAAGCCCACATAGCACTTGCCACGATACCGTGTGTCCAGACTCTGACTGCACAGAAGGTAGACGCCGTAGAAGTGGCCCTTTTGTGCCAAATCCTCGCTTGAACCTGCTTAATTTTTGAGATTTTCAGAGTATTAGTTGTGTTAAACTGAACGAGACAAACCAACATGATAAAGGTAGCGACAAGATTGAAAATGTTTGTATGCCCCAACACAGTTGCCACTGCGGGATAAATTGAAAATATATATTCTAAAATCATGGGAACATTGTGAACTTCCAACAAGTGTTTTTTGTGTATAGAAAAGGAAAAAAGGAACTAAAATCCTGAAATAAACTGATTTTTAAGCGAACTGAATACCAGTCTAATGTATGAATACCGTTTTGTCCAAGCCAAAATAACTGGTAAATTTTTTCCCAAATTTCCCAAAATCTTTTCCATAATTAATTTTTCGATCGATCATTTTTGTTTTTTGCATCTCATTTGATTCATTTTAAACTAATTTAAAAACCTATTCACACTATTGAGACAAAGTGTACATTTTTGTTGTTTCTTTCAAATTTAGATAACCTTAGTCAATTAAGTATTCTTTATATGTAAACAGTCTAGCAATAACCTTAATCATATTTCATTGTAAAAAATGTTGCGGAAAAAATTGTACAGCTTTACTTTTTTATTCTATTCTGATCAACCTGAGTTTTTCTCTACTGACAGGCCACTTTGCCACCAGGTAAAGCCGTGGAAGAGCTGTTTCTTTAGTTGGAATTACTTTTCTATAAAGTTACCCATTTTTTGTGATCCTTCCCTTAGTCTAATTTATTGTTTTTCTTGTTTGTATATTCGTATAGCTGTTTGCTAATTTAATTCTATTTTCATGGCTCCGCTGGTGGGCAGTCCATTGATTTGTTGTTGCTGTTGCTGTTGTGGTTGCTGCTGCTGCTGCTGCTGTGAGACAGACAAAACCTGAGACTGAGCGGTCGCCGGTTCCCTAGGCGCCAGCGGCTGCTGTTGCAACTGTGTTGCTGTCGCAGCCGAAATGTTGCAGCTGCCGTTCTGAAGCGTTGCCTGCTGCTGCGGATTTGCGGCTTCGGTGCCGGTGGCAGTGGACGCTTCGCTGGGCGTTAAAATGCCGCTGCCACCGTTGCTTTGTTGTTGCTGTGGGTGCTGTGACTGTTGCTGCAGCTGCTGCTGCTGCTGTTGCGTAGAGTTAGCTTGTGCTGCTACTGCTGCCGCCGCTGCTGCTGCTGCATTTTCCTGCACCGAATTTATGAGCTTGATGCGCTTTCGTGTATAATGCTGCCACTGCAATATGGCCTGATCATCGATAAACTTGCAGCACTGATTGTTCACGATCTCGCGGCGAAAGTGCTCGTACTGCAGCAGATCGAGAAAATATAGACACATCGGGTACATCAAATATTTGGCATAGTCGGGCTCCTTCCAGTACTGCAAGTACTTCAAATAGTTGATAAACGAAGGATCCTTGAAATAACCACGCTGGGCAAGAACTGTAAATAGAAATGTACAAATGTTCTATTACTTTTTAATGAAAGTACACAGTAAAAATGGGTCTTCACCTCAATATATATTTTGAAAATATTTACTTTAGTAATTTATAAAATGTTATTTGGAAATCGGGCAATATCGTTTAAAATTTATACACTTCGGCTGCGTATGAGAAAGGAGAATATAAACACTTGGGCAAAATAATAATGACATACATATGTGTATATAAATATCAAATACTCACAGTTAAGATAGTTGGGATTGGACAAGCACTGCACAAACTCGAGTTCGATTTGCCAGCGTCGTTTTTGTTGTTCCTCTGACTCAATGGCCGCTACAGGGAAGCGAAAGAACATGACAATTTAGAATTTTAAAAAGAAAATAAACAAATCTTTTCAAGTTATTCCATCACTACAATTGTGATAACTTCTTTTATAAACTAACTAAAAGCATGTGCATGTAGACTACGTTCAAAACACATAATTAAAGTATAAAGTGTGATATGCAAGAAATGTGTAATATATATTTGTTATTTTTGTTGCTGTTGTTGTTGGGGTTACTTACTCTTACCCTTTCCGTACATTTTGGCCATTTTTCTAGCTGTGGTGGAAAGGGTTTCGTTGATTTTTCGTTTTTTCAGTTTGTTTGTTGTTTGCTTCTTGTTGTTGTTGTGCTTGTAGTGATTTCTCGTGTGCTTCAAAAATGTACATAACACAAAATCATAAATTATACATAAAAATGTACACAAGTCGCATGTGTTTGCGTGTGTTATGTGTTGGTGAGGTGTATAAAAGGATATTTAAAAAAGCGCATACAAACACAAACGTAACGAAATTTTAACGGCATTTAAGAACGTAAAACAACTATGAAACTCTTTGTCGCTCCTTTATTATGTTGAGTGAGATATATTTTTTTTGTGGAAAGCAAATTAATTAAATTTTATTGTTATTTTTCAGCTACAAACCGTAAGTGCTCATGACAGCGTGACCAAATATGGAAAGCCACGAAATACTGTGAGTGTCATCAGAAATTATCAAATAAAAATACTATATGTGTGGTTATTTTAAAGGCGTGTACACACTGTTTTCGTTTGTAATTTAATTTCTGTTAATTTTATTTTAAATTATTTTAAATGTTTTATTTAATTTAAAGATGTAAAAACTTGCAAATCGTTTTTTTAAAACTATACATTTAATTTCTTGTCTTGCATCAACATTATATAAACTTGCATATTTCTTGAATATGCATTTACTCAAAAACAGAGCAAAGGTCTCTCTTGCCATGTTAAAACCGATCGGTGTCACGCTCTTTCAAATGCAAAGAATAAATATATTTAAATAAAGGGCGCGAAAATAAATGTCCTCTCTAAATAAATATTAAAGTTTTTATAATTTAGTGCAAAAACATAAGTGAATGTAAAAACATATCTACATATAAATGTTATTTCTATATTTCAATGATGGAAAGCGGCCAAATTATCTATAATAAAAACAATTTATATAATTCAATAATTGCAAATAATATATATGTAGAGAGAGAGAGAGTAGAGTTTTTTCGCGAGATTAAGAGAGTGAAGTTTCTGCTCTGTTATCATTTTTGCTCAGAGCGTACGCAATCGTACTCTCTATCTCGTGCGCTCTGCCCTGGCCCACACTCTCGCGCCTCTGAATTTCATAAATTTTGTTTTGCCGCTCATTCGTATTCTGACATTTGAATCGTGCGGACGTCGTGGTCAGTTTCGCGGACGCTTGTTTGTTTGTTGCTGCGACAAAAATATCGTTTTACAAAAAAGTTAAACAAAAAAAGAAATATATATGTATATACACACACATATATATATATGTATATATATATATATGCGTACATCGTTTAAGAATATCTAGAATCATAATAGAGAGCAAATCGAAAAACGATAGGCGAAAATAATAAAGCAAATACATAAAGCGAGTAAATTCCAAGAAATCACAAGTGCGTATGCCGACACATGTACATAAATTTTAATACACATACAAATGTACATCCGAATGTCCGTGTGTGTGTGTGCGTGTGAGGTGCAAAATAAAATACACAAGCGGTAAATAAATGAATAAAATTGTATACACAAAGTGAGCAGCAATGTTGTGAAGTTGCGGCGTAAAAAGAAAGCCCGCAAATAAAACAACCTAAAAAAAAATAAATAAATTCAAGAAGTGCAAAACTAAGAAAAAAGTGTTTTTAGGGCTGCAGCTAGGAAAGTGCGTCGTTTTATTTTGAAATCGATACCAAAATAAAAATACACAAAAAGTGGGCCTCGTTCTACATACAAATAAATGAAATATACGAACATACATATGTATTAATGTGCATGTGTAATTGCAGGCTTTTCTCTGTGTGTGTTCGTGTCTGTGTGTGTGTGCAAAGTGCAACATAACCAAACGAAAAATGTTTAAGAAGCATGCAACAAAGGTAAAATCATTTCATGTCCATGTTCTGTGTTCGCACATACACATACATATAAACATACTCGAAAAATTACTACGCAGCAGAAATTTATGCGATACTGTTGTTGTTGTTCCATATCTATCATATCTTCTGTTTCGTCTTTGTTGCCACCGCCGCCGCCGACGTCGTCTTGTTTTGTGAATGAGCAGTGCAGCAGCGTTGTCTAGTGTGCGTGTGTGTATGTGTGTGTGTGAGCAGAATAGCAAAACAAAACCTCGTCCGGCATCTCTCGCATAGATGGCGCTCTCACGCTCTCAGTGCTTTATTGTTGTGCTCTCATGCTCTTGTATATTTTAGATGTGTGAGTGCAACAAGAAAAGCAAAAGTGTGAAGGAAGCGCAAAACCACAACAACAACAATGGGAATGTCAACATCAAGAACAAGACAAATGCACAGAAAATAAAACGTGTAGTTGTAGTTTAGTTTGTTGAGAAGGGAAGAAGGACGGGAGGCTTGGAGCTGTCTGCTAATTAAAAAGCGTAGCAGTAATTGGCATGCCGCTGTGTGCTCTCCTTCGCACAGCTTACATTGCCACTTGCTGTGCGTTCAGTATTTTTTGTTTTTTTATTTTTGTTATTCGCAATACATATGTATGTACTATGTATATTATGAAATACCATGAAAATGCCGTTGTCTTAATCATAATATATTTTTGATGGCAGCCATCGTAAGAGGAATGTTGCCGAAATGTTGAACATGCGTGTATGCTCTCTTTGTGTGCGTGTTCTTGTACGTTCGCTATTCTGTGTAATTTATTTATTTTTAAATCGAGTTTGCTTATGTGTGTATGACAAAAATAAGTTGCTGCAAAATAAAAATATATATATATATATTATATATATATGTGTGTATGTAAGTATATATATATTATATATATATACATATATGTATATAGCAAAACCGGAAATTGTTTATGCGGCGCTGGCAGCGACGTCAACCGATCGCTATTTTCTATGACGTATGTATGACGACATACAAAATACACGCACATGTCACACACACTTATACATATATGTATGTACAAAGTGGCAACTCTTTGGAAATTTTGGCGCATAATTTGGCCACACTAATTAGCAGTACGAAGAGCGGCAACAACAATAACAACAAGAAAAAAACACTTTGACCACATGTCTAAACGAAGCGCGTGTGCAAGCAAAAACAACAACAGAAAGTAGAAGAAGCAGAAGTGAAAAAGAGAGCGAAGTAAGCTGATGACCATGTTTCTGTGTGCGTGTGTGTGTGTGTCTGTCTGTCTGTGTTTGTGTTAGTTGAGCGAGACAAACTGGCAGGTGTCATTGACCTTTTTCGCTGTGACGGTAAAAGCACATTTTTTTTTATTATTGTTGGTGTTATTTGCAGTTGTATTTTTTTTCTTCCATTTTTGCTGCGTTTGCTACTGCTGTTATTGTTTCTGTTGTAGTTGCTTGGCCTTGAACTTAGGCGCGTTTTCTAAAACATATTTGAGCTCCAAAGCTTACACACACATGAGTGTGTTTTTTATTATTATTTTTTTCTTTTATGCTTTTGTTGACAGTTCTCTTTTTGGGTGGCGGGCACAAAACGCACACCAAAAATGGTATCAATTACGCAATTTCGATTGTTGCTTTTGTTGTTGTTAGTGTTAAAAGCTTTGCTGTTTTTATTGTTCCTTTTTATGTCGACAAATGTCATTGTGTGTGTGAGTGTATGTGTGTGCATGTTAGCTAGTTTTTTCTTTTTGATATACATATGTGTATTGGAATTCAGGTCAAAAAGAGGGAGGGGAAGCTGTGTGTGTGGGTCACCTCCCTACAAATTGTAACATATTTTACACATGAGTCAATGTGCCTAGTTTGAATGATAGAGAAAAGGCCAGACCGAGTACGAGGGAGAGAACGAATTTTGAGGTTGGTTTTGCCAATAAAATATATTTTATATGTAAAACTAATCATTGTGAATGAAATAAAAAAAAACAAACAATCGTTACATTGCCAAATAACGGCCTAATTCAGCCGTTGAAATACGATGGACATTGTAAAATATAAAGAAAATGTTAAAAAATAACTGATCAGTTCAGTTTCGATAAAACGATTTAAAAAACACTTCGGTTTCATTAAACCCGCCGGACTAACCGACTAGAACCCACACGAAGTTGACCCCACTAATAAAGGACTAATAAAGCATTTTTGAACATAGACACAAATTAAGTTAAAAGCACATTTTGCAGCTTGTACAAATTAATTACAAAAAAAAATTATTTTAAATAAAATTAACTTGATAATGACATTTTTATTTAGTAGATGTAAATGCTTTAAGTTTTGTTTACTGCTGGATTAACTATGTAAATGTAAGTTAACTAACCCACATTTATTTTACTCTTTATTGGGTATTTTAATTTGTACTAGCTGCATAAATAGCTTATAAAATCGCCAATTCGATATTCTATGGTGTTATCGTTGTGTAATTCCACATTAAATAAATGCGCAAGAAATTGTATAATTAATAAGCCAAAATATTTAAAATGGTTTTAAAATTTATAATCTCGATTGCACCAATTAAGGTCTTAATAATTTACTAAAAACAAAAATACTGTATTACCTCATTGATCAAATTATGACTAATAACAAAAAAGAATAACAAGTAATCTGGTTACCGAAGAATAAATACCCTTGCGGAACAAAAATATATCCATTAATTTTTTATGTATAGCATTATAAAGTATGTGGGTTACATTTTATTGTTAAATAGTAAACAAATTTGTTGAATGCAAACATTTACCTTAGTTTTCTTGAAAAAAATACAATAATAATTATTATACAAAAATCGGTTGTTTTTCTAAATTGGTAGGTCCATAGGTGTAATTTTTCGCTTAATTACTTGAAAGTGTCAACTCAGGGTTGCGTAAAAATGAAAATGAGGTAACACTGAATGATAAGAAAATTAATTACTTTTTAAGTTAAATACTAGGCTTTGCTTTAAGTAAATACATTTGTTGATAACTTTGTCAGAATTGTAGATCTGTGTGTTTGTATATACAAAAGTACAGCAAAAGCTCTCTTCTCAACTAGGGTTATATATATAATTATATATATGTACCAATATATATATTTACTATATATTTTTTTTTTCAGTTGAGAGGAATGTCCGCGAAAACAAAAGATAAAATAATAAATAAAAAAAAATTATAAAAATATACTAAATATTATACAAACATATATAGAACTTGTTAACACTGGTTGAAAGCTAAAATGCCTGGCTACTAAAAAAAAATACATAAATAAAACTGATCACAAGACATGCGTTAAGCATCCAAATACCACGTCATCGTGAACGCCCCCCGCTCGCCTGTCACACCTTGTGCTCTCTCACGCACTTGCCATCTCTCTGCCATTCTTTTTTTTTTACTATCTATGTCTAAAGTATTTGTTTAGTGATGCCAACTCTATTTTTTAAATCATACTGTGAAAACCATGATTGTGATTGCGATTGTGTACTGCACACACGCATTTAGTATTTATGCGTAGGCGGCACACTGGACTTGTGTGTGTGCGTACTTTTGCAGTTGTGGGTTTATTTACTTGGACCTTAGCCTCTGTGATAAGTGAGGCCTGTGAGCGTTGTCGGAGCGAGTGATGCGAATGATTCACTTGTAAAAAAAAACGCCGAAACGATTAAAATAAAATAAACAACTCTTATAAAAAGCACAAAAACAGTTTTTTTACATACATAAACATGTACATATACATATACACATTCTGTAGTTATTTAATTACAATTGTTTCTGCTTTAGCATCAACCGTCTTTGCGCTAGTTTGTTATTTATCCTTTGCCAAAGGTGCCGTTACAATAATCTATCGAAGCAATAATGAAAACAACAGCAGTAGCGGCGTGGCAGCTACGAGCGCCGCTTACAGTTTGTTTTTGTTGTTGCTGCTCTTGTACTCTTTTGACACTTTTGATATTCTCTGCTTTCTTGCTCTGCACCCTTGTACGTGTCTCCGTGTGTATGCGTGTGTTCGTTTTCGGCATTCTGCTTTGCGCAGTTATTTGTTTTTCTTGTTTTGAAAGATTCCGTTTTGTATTGACGTTCGTTTATTATACATATACACATATATATATATATACATATGTATGCCCACACTTATGGTCAAAAAATAAGTATACAGCTATAACTGCCTTTTCTCACTTCAGCTAACTGAAATGTTATTTTGAAAAAAATAAATTATTTATTTGTTTTTGTTGTTAATATTGCTTTTATTCGAATTTAAAATATTTGTAAAGGAAAACTATATACTTATTAATTTGGACATGTGTGTATGTAGATATTTTTTACTTAACATCGCAGCCGGTGTGCGTACGTTCGAGTGTGTTGGTGCAATAAACAACACACGTGGTTGCATTTCTATTATTGTGCTCATTTCGCGCTCGCTTCCTCTCTTACTCTCTCTCTCTCTGGTTGCTGGAGTCGGTAAACTTTTTTTTTTGCTTGCCGTGCATTGTGTGTGTGTGAATGAGTGTTCGTATGTGTGTGTAGGTGTATGGCGCTTGGAGCATTTAGTGCGAACGTCGCTGATTCTCTGCTGTTGGGTGGGCGGCTATTTAACGGTGGCGCTGGCGTTTGCTGCTATTTATAGTCATTTTTATAAACATTAGGAGATAAACTCAATGCCCGCTTTCGTGTGTGTGCGTGTGTGTGTGTGTGTGTCTAGGTGTTGTGCGTGGGCATTTAGTATTGCATATCTATTGCTTGGAATTGCGGATTTGCTGACGGCATTGACGCGTTCGCATTGAAATGTTGTTAGTTAATAAGTTCTTATTTTTTGTTGGTTTTTTTTTTCTTGAAATTTGTTTAGCTTTCTAATCGCTGCCCGTTTTGGCTCTGCGCCACTCACACTAGCTGCTTACGCTTGTTCTCTTCTAGAACGACCTTTGAGTGACCTAATTTGGATTTTGTTTTTATATAAATTTTTTTGTGTTCAGCTTAAGTTGTTTTTGGAAAAATTTCTGAATGATTTGAATTGTATTACTCATTCTTATTTACGAAAATATCTAGCATATTTTTGTTTTTAGATTAATGTTCACCGACTGTAAGTACATACATATTTTATGCTGATAGCGCACGCTTATTCAATTCTTTAATATTTATATAAACAATTAGGACCGATAAATTTAGCAACATAAATTATTCATCGAGCTGCAATTATAAAGAAACAATCCATCATAAATAAAGTACTTTTAAGTAACAATTGCGTTATTACTTTTATTACGTATCTTTTATCTTCAAACTTATCGATTGTTATTTTTATTTTATCAAAAATAACACAATTCGCATAGCATATGGAATTTTCTTTAAACTATATTTGTGGATTTTTATTTTATTTGTGCACAGTTGTCCACTCTTCCCCCTTTCTTCTATCGTAGCATGTTGCTGTTCTTCCCCGCCACGCCCTGCACCCAGTTTTCTTGGCTGCCACTTTACTTTAATTTCAGCGCTTGTCTTCGTAAGTTATCGTTGCTTTTGTTGTTATTGTTGTACTTGATGTTGTTGTCATCTTCATTGAAGTGGAAAAGGCCGGCTCTTGATACCCCGCCCATTAAGACAAACACACACACACACACACACACACACACACACACACACACACACACACACACACACACACACACACACACACACACACACACACACACACACACAATCATAATAAATTTGTTAAGGCTGTCCAAGTTACAGATTGTTAGCGAAGGTCGTTTATTTATTTATTTGCTAAAGGAAGCAAAGAAATATAATAGAATCAACTAATTACTCAAAAGTTAAACAAAAATGACCTAAATTCTGACATATTTAGTAGGGCAAAAAGCTCTTGAACTAAACTTGGTAAAAATTGGCAAATTAGAATAATTTTAATTGATTTCTAAACTAATTTAAAAATGAACTTTTTCAATTTCAACTATTTTAGCCCTATTTATCTACTACAATTTGTATGAAAATCGATTTATAATATTCTAAACATATTTTTTGAAAAATATATCTACCAATATCCTTTGATTGGCTAAAAAATGCTATGCTATCTTAAATGAATACAGAATATACATATATTTAGCGAGTATGGGCACTAAATAATTGTATTTTATATGCACTTAACAAAATATGTTAATTAAAGTCAAACTTAATTATCGATGACAACGAAACTATCTTTGTGCAATTGCGCGGCAATTTATTCCCAAGTCTATTGCTGTATATTTCTGTCTCGTCCTATGCTTTGCTTTGTCATGTAAAACAAAAGTATACTAAGCACACGCATCACAGAGATGCGCACGCACACAGACACAGCATGTCGAGTAACTCGCAACAACAACAACAACAACAATGAGCAAGGCATTTTATGATTTTATTTTAACTGTACTCGTAAATTTAGCGATTAGTGGACGACGTCGTCAACTCTTGCTTGCTTGCTTGTTGTTGTTGTTATTGTCTTTTCTTCGTGGCTTGGCCTGCTTCCTCTTTCTCGTATCCGTTTTTCGTTTTGCGTGCTTCACGCGCCACTCGCGGCACTCTATATTTTTTGCGGCTGCTCCTTTTAGCCGCCGCCGCCGCCACCGTCGCTCCAAACCCTCCTCAAACAATGCGACGTCGGCACTCAGCAGATAAACAGACAGTCAGACAGACAGACGAAGAGACGGCGCGGGCAGCGCTTTAGCTTGGCTGCTGCGCTCCTCTCTTTCTCACACTCCTGTGCTCGATGTGCATGTGTGTATGTGTATTGAACTGACTGTCGCGCTTTGTTTGGCTTTTGCAACATTGTTGCACACGAAGTTTATTTTTAGCCCACAATTCCGTGCTGCTCCCAACGGAGACACGGCGACGTTGACGTCGCAGTTTGATTTTGTTGTTGTTGTTATTATTATTATTTTGCTCCTTTTTTTGTTTGTTTCGTGAGGTAATTAATTTTCGCCTTGTTTTTTGGCGCTCTCTTTCTCTCTTTCTGTGTGTGCTTGTGCAAAATTTATGTTTTGATTAGCGTGCATAGGCGCTGGCTTTAACTTTTTAATGGCTTTTTAATTAGGCGGCTTCCTTTCATGTATGTCTAGACCCGTTAAACCCCTTTCTCCTACCACCCGTCTCATACCCACCACTGCCTTTTGCTGTCTGCTTCTCATTAGGCATTTTCGCAATGGTCTGTTACATTTCGGTGCCAAGCCATAGGCAGAGACAGAGACAGACTGCAAAATACTACTACTATTAATACTACTACTAATACTACAAGTACTACTACTACTACTACTACTGCCATTACACACACACACACACACACACACACACGCACACAATATTTATTATTTAAAACCGCATTCGTAATTTTTATTACAACCCACCACCATTTCCGCCTCCTCCACCACTTGCATCGTTTATCCTGCTCTCACTGTTTCGGCTTTTGGGCCTTTTTACTATATGTATACACTGTCTGTACTACGCCTCGCTAGTATTTTTTGGTAGTCACTGTACCACATTTTTACAACAGAGCGCCCCAGACAGGGGCCAACGACACCATTTTGCGCGCGCTCGCTCATTCCCTCTCTCTTCGAACACACTCACACAAACACACACACACATGTATTTGGGCAAGGGACAGGCGTGCGCCTTCATTCATAAGCATTGCGCTTTTTGCAGTCGACGGCGACAACGGCGCCGCCGCTTACTGCAAAATTTGGCGGCTTGCATGCGAACAATTTACGTTATTTATGTGTGTTTTTCTTGCTGTGTGTGTGTGTGTGTGTGTGTACTGTCACTTTTGTTGTTGTTTTTTGTTATTGTTTTTGTTTGTGCTGCTGCTGTTGCATGCGTAGCTTCCGCTCTTATCACAACATTCACACACGCACACACACAGCTTCATTTTCCTGCACATGCGCCTTGTCTCTCGGAGCTCACTCTCTCTCTCTCTTGCGTGTGCACTCTCATGCCTTTGGCCGCCGCCTAACTGTGGTTCGATTCGAAGTTTTGTTGTCGTCCTTTCGTCTGAATGTTTTTATACGCATTACGTTTTACATGTCTATCCTTAAAACGCAGACGCCGACAATGCGTCGGTCGTTTGCACTCTCCCTGCTGCGGCGTCTCTCTTTCTCTTTCTGGTATCTCTTTCTGTGGCTGCGTCTCGTTCGCACTTGCCGTATTTTGTTATTAGATTTCACTTTGTTTTCATACACATTCGTCTGCCGTTTCACACATTACGCTTCGCGTCATTTTTCGGGGTCAACGTCATCTCGAGGGTTGCTGCTGCTTCTGCTTCAGCCGCCGCCGTCAATCGTCGTCGCAGTTGTTTGCGTTTTTTGTTGTTGTTGTTGTTTTGTGCATGTCTCGTATTTTTTTTGCGGCGTCCCACAGTTACTACGTTTATGCGCCGACCGTTATCGTGATGTCATCTCGGGCTGCATTCTGAAACGAAAGCATAACGAATTTCGCTTTTGCACGATGTGTGTTTCTGGTTTTTAAAATTTTAGATATATAGAATACAGATCAAGTAAAAAGAAATATTAAAAATAAAATATTTCGATGATGATAACAAAATATGTATATGTATAAATATATATAACAATTTTTGGAAAATGCAATTCCGTGAAGCTGATCAGAATTATATGATAGCGACGCAATTTAAAATAGTTTTTTTTTTTTTCCATAAGCCATGTTTTTAATTATACACGCTCCCATCTCTATGTGTGCTTGCTGTTCCCGCAGCAAATTTTTAATGCTGCCGCCTCCCGGTTCGATGCGCCTGTCCGTCCCTCCAATCGGTCTATCTCACTGTCTGCGTGTGTGTCTGCGCCCGTGACTGTTTATTTGTTGTCTTGGTCAAAATAAATTTCAACTGTGCGCGAATTGCAAGAAAAATAAAACTGGTATTTGAAACATTGTTTTGCCATCTGCTACGGGTCTAATTAAAAAAATAAAAAAAATAAAAAATTAATAAAAATATCATTTAAATTATTTATTCAATTTCAACCAATTTATTTTTCTTAAACTCTTTATTTATGCACTTGTCTCCTACCCATTTTCCGAGCGTGATTCGCGTGCCGCACACAACACTCCACGTGCTTTTAGAAGCAGCTATTTTGCTGCTCTTTTTTTTTGTTTGATTTTTTTTTAGTCTCTTTGTCTGAGGTTGTTGTGTCTGCATTATGGGTGGTTAATCTGGGGGCATGGCAGCAGTCATAGTATTTTTTTTTTTTTTTGTTTAAAAAGGGCGTTGCCTTTGAGTGCAATATTTATAGTTGCATATATTTTGTCGTTTTTGTGATGTAATGAATTATTGCTACCGTGTGCTTTAATGTTTTTGTCTAGCACTCATTCTTTATTTTTATTGCCTTTTAATTTTTAGTGCCAGATAAGCGTCTTGTTTTGAAAGTTGAAGGCTCTTTGCCAAGTTTTTACTTTTTTTTTTTAAATTGAGGTAATTATGCACTTTATGGAGTTCGATCGGGTTCAACTGCAATTTTTGCGTTATATACTTATTTTAAATTGATTGCTGACTGGTTTATTATTTTTATTTTTATGAATAGTGTGGACTATACATAATCCTGTATCAAATAACAAAAATTTCCCAATAATAAGAATTGGAAATTTTATTGCTTTTTATTTTTGTAGGTTTCTGTTTTAAAACTACTTTGAAACTAAAATC
The DNA here is from genome assembly GCA_035043915.1 of Drosophila paramelanica. Taxonomy (NCBI): domain Eukaryota; kingdom Metazoa; phylum Arthropoda; class Insecta; order Diptera; family Drosophilidae; genus Drosophila; species Drosophila paramelanica. The sequence continues at coordinate 84,146 of JAWNMO010000399.1, forward strand.
TAAAGTATTGACTCATTCGATTATTTTCTGTTTAGAAAGTACCTATTAGTTAGAGATCATGCAGCAACAGCAGCATATTTTTCAAATATTTTTGAATTTAAATATTTAAATATATATTAATTTGATTTATATTTTTAAATGTGACTTAAGTCTAATCAATATTAAAAATTTTCTAACATTTTTTCACAGATCCACAAAATGCATCACTGAAATCACGTCAAATATGCAACATAAAAAGTAAGAGAAATTTGAAAAATGTGACACAACAAGGGAAATTAAATTTAAAGAGAAACTGATAACAACAACAACAAAGCGCCAGCATCATCAAATGCAACGCAGAGAGCAAAGAGAGCAACAATAAACAAACTAAGAATAATAAGAAAATAAAAAATGATAACCTAAATAAATAAAATTGCTAGTCAAATAGTTTGGAGAAAAGAGAGAAAGACGACGACGAATCGGCTAACGGGTCGCGACGCGAGTGCATTTTGTGAGTTCCTAAGAAAGAAAGGAGAGGGAGAAGGAGAAGGAATTAGCCCGGCTGCGATTGTTGTTCACCTTTCACTTTGCCGCGCCCTCCTCCCTACTCTTTAGCTATCTTTGCTTCCACTATAAAGCCATCTCTTTCGCGTCTAAGCGATTTTTACAATTGACACTTTATTGTTATCTACGCTTTCGCCGTACACAGAAGAAAGCAAAAGAAAGTGCAGCAAAAACGAGAAGCTGAGGCAGCGTCAGGAAAAAATCGAAACGTGTTTTAAATTTATTACAATAAATAAGATAAATTGCTGAGCTGCCGTTTAACAACAACAACAATAATAACTCATCAAAGGTACGTTGCTTGCATTCCACAATCCACATTCCACACTCTCTTCTAGTCTTGTCTTGTGTTCTCGCCCTCTCACACGCTCGCTTTATACGTGCTCCAAATTTTGTGTGACATTCCAATCTTTAAACGTAAATGAAATGTTGTATGGGCATATGAATTATCAAATGCGTTTTGTTCCATTTGATTGAATTTTGATTAGCAAAAAAGTTATTTTAAATGTATTTTAAATGTTGTAAGCAATAGTGCTGAAATTAACTACGTTACTTAATAAATGAAACTTAATATTTATGTGGTGCATTGCAGGGCATATTAAATTCGGCCAATTCGAATTAGATTTTGCTGTGGCCAAAGAAAACCCGACAGTCGTACGGAATTTCTTTCAATTGACAATGCGAGAGACGTGTGAACATTGATGTTTAAATAGCATCGTTTTTGGGGAATAGAGGAGCGAAGAGTAGTGGGACTACTTGTAGAATTAGTTTCCGGTTGCTCCTCCATATTTCACAGTTATTTCTTAGTTTTTCTGTTTGGTTGTTGTATTTTTATTTAATTTTTTTCGTGTGGTATTTCCGCATGGCCCAGTTTCCAAGCACTCACACTGTAATAAATATCGAGAAATTTCCGGAAAAATGGGAAAGCGCCCCGGCTAAATAATGTGTAACAAATGGCGCGTCTGTCGCAACAACAGCGACAACTGCAATAATAATAACTTGGCAGTCGACGACGACGCCGTCTGCTGCAGCTCCAGCAGCAAACTTTATAGAGTAGCCACCCCTCCCCATCACACCACTTTTAGCTGACTGCTGGGGAGAGTTTGTAGGAGGGGGGATATGTGGGGGAGCAGAAACAACCGCGTCAGTCACTCAATTGCATACTCACCGTCTGGGTATTTTTTCTTGGTGTGTGGAGCACACTTGAGACGATTGTTGGCATGCGGCTTGTGGCATGTGGCATGTGGCATGCCAAGCGATTTGTGACACTGCCATTGCACATTTAGATATCGCTCGACTTATGCTGCACAGAGTTACGGCAGGGTTGCCATTACTGCCCGGAAATTGCCGGCAAATGCAACGAAAATTGATCAGATATTCAGTAAAGTCGATTAGCCGCAATAGTTCATAGAGTGCTATGAAAGCGATGATATTTCTCGAACCTCTGTCCCGATGCACTCATAAAACCATCGTTTTTATAGTGCATAAGGTTGTACGCAACTGCACGACTGAAGAATACTCTGTCCTATAGAAATTGCTTTAGTAACAAATAAAAATGGGACTGTTCCTTTTTAAATCGATTTCTATTGACTTAAGTTTTTCAAGTGTTCTTTCTAAATTTTTTTTTTCTTTTATTAAAATATAGAATTTTAAATTAAATAGAATATTTGAATGGAAAAAACATAAATTAAATATTATTTTCATTATGGTTGATGGTAATTGTTCTTTACATTTAGACACCTTTTTTTGATTCTTCTTTCGTAAGGGTTTTTGTTTTGTTATTTTGTCATTTACACTATTTTTTTCGCCAGCACGTGTTGACTGTCAGTCAGAAGAAAGTTTGTTGTTGTTGTTGCTGTGATTGAGCTAGAGGAAACGACGAGTCGAACTGTCTCGTTGCGTTCGCTGCGCTGCTGCTGCTGTTGCTGTTGCTTCTTATACTTTTTCTTAAGGGTCGCCTTATGGGGGCGTCGATTGCATAAAATATTCTTTGTTGTTGTCGCTATGTTCTAGTTGTTATTGTTGTTGTTAGCACATGCCGCAGACGCGCGCGCTCTGTCAGTTGCTCAATTAGACGCACTTCCGCTACACATATAGAGACACACGCACACACACACACATACAAACACCGTTTCCCTTATAGTTTTTCCACTCCACCACGTTTTGGCTGGCAGCGCCTCTCCAAATGTGCACATGCTTCCTATATTTCTTTCCGTTTTGTGCGTGTGATTGATGGCTGACTGCTGTCGCAGTCCGCAGTCAGCGGCGCGGCGACGCTTTGGCTATTAATGTCGTTTTTTATGCTTGTAAGCAATGATGTAACAAACGAAAACGAAATAATGTAACGATTAACACAATTCATAATAATAAAAACCAAACTGCGGGTCCGCTTGATTGGCGGTGGTGTAGGGGAGAATATATAATGAAATAAAAGAAGAAAACAACAATAATAAAACGAGACCTCGAATGGCCACCAATGATTAATTATGGAATGTTGTATGTACGTAAGCACACACTTAAATATTTACACGCAACTCTCTTTTGTGTCGCCCTCTCGCGCACAAATACGCAAACAGTATTTGGTTTATGCGCTTAATATACCATAGACAGTTAACATGCTGTTCAATTTTTCAGCTCTCACTGTTTTTTTCGTTGTGTCTGCTGCGCGACCATAAACAACATAGAGGAGTAAAGAGTCGAGAGAGAGGGTAGCCTAAGAGCAACAGACCTACGTTGTCTGTGCAGTTGCTGATGTTGTTGCTGCTGTCTCAGCAGTCAAGAATGCAAAGATGAAGCAGCACAGCAGTCAACGTAGTCTACGGCCCTTGCTCTCTGTTTGTCTGTCTTTGGATGCTGTGTGTGTGTGTTTGTATATGTGTGTGTGCAAAGCACGTTTTAAGTTATGTGAACGGCGTGTGAATGAGTCGTCGTGTTGAGTGGAAGCGACAGGCAAAGGGCAAGAAGCAGCAGAGAGTCAAGCCAGACTTGCTTGGCTTGTGCTTTGATGAGAGGAAGAGTGAGAGATCAGACAGGCGAGAGTTATGTTAGCTATGCAGATGTTGTTGTAGTTGCATATGACATGCCATGAACTGTGCAAATATTGAAAAAAAGAACGCAGTCTGCAATAGCTTTGAGTGGGCGAACTGCAAGAGAGAGAGAGAGAGAGATGGAGAGAGGCTGAAAGAGAGAGAGAGAGCAAAGCTTATTGCGCTTTGTAACTAGTTTTTTTTTTTTTTTTTACAAAAAAGAAAATAGTTTTTATATTGTAATATGGATTGCAAGCTTAGTGAAATTTTTAAAGCTAAGGGAGTAAATATTATATTTTAAATTGTTATGCTCTCCTTCTCCTAAGACTTTCCGAAAATAATGTCACACGGTTTGTGTTTACCTAATCATTTTCTTTGCTTTTAACTGTTACAATGAAAGAAAACACATTTATGCAAAACAACCACATTATGTGGTGACTTTTAGACTAGTCATAAATTAGTTTTCATGACCAGTTGCAGCAACAACTGCTGCTGTTGCTGCTGCTACCCGCAAATTACATTTTCCAGTTCCCCCCTTCGTACCCTCCATCCACACCTGAAGCAATTACTCGTGCTTGTTACCAGCACTCGTTATGCCTTATGTGTGCCAGCAGTGTGTGCATTTAAGTTAGAGTTATAAAAAAAAAAAAACAACAACAACAACAACGTCAAGTAAACTGAAAACAACAAAAGTATTTCCGCATTCCAAACGAAGCGCATGCGCGCAGCCTCTGTGTTGTGGACGACATACGGAGCTATCACGAAGAGGCACAACAAAGAGAGCGAACGAGAGAGCGGGCGAGAGATATTTAGTGAGGGAAGCTTACGACCCACACACACACACACACACACACACATACAAACTGCACACTCGTGGCGCCCATTAAAACGTTATAGCTATTGCAGCTGCATTTTTTCAGCACAGTTTGGCCTGCTTGGTTTGTAATAGTTTTTTAATTGCTCATAAAAGTCGAAAACCGCCCAAAGAGGCAACCCGAGGTGCTGTCGATGATGTCTGTCTGTCTGGCGATCTGTTTGTCTGCGGTCTACCATGACTCTGGCCATTAATCACTTGCGTCTGACTCGAGATGCTGAAAATGCCACATTAAGTAAAAACCGTTAAACATATGCAGCCAGACCAGAGAGCTCCAAAGACATTTAACATATGCGCATTTGTCAGAAACTACGGTGCCCTAAAGTGCAAGTGAGATGGCAAGATGCGGGAATAGAGATGTGGAGGGAGTGAAAACCCCCAAACGAGCAATCGAACAACCATCTTAGTATTGACATTGACAATGTCGCTAGAGTCTATCTTTCTCTTTCTCTCCCCATGGAAATGGGCGAAATACATAGACTTCGTCAAACAATGCAAAAACTAGTTTTCGCGGTTGAACCGTCGAAAGGTTTGAAAATTTTAAAGTTATTTAAATGAATTGAAAAAAATATTTTAAAAAATTTATATATTTAAATAGAGTTGGAAAGTGTAAAATATCTGGCTGGGGAAAGGTTGTCATTGCGTATTTTTAGGCATTGTTGATGCAATAAGAAAATGCTTCATTTAACTTTGCTATTATTTCAAGTTTACATAGTGTTGCAAAACGATTGATCTTTGTACAATATGCAGCAAGAAAGTTTGGACAAGAATCTTCAAAACTTTTAGTGCTTTATAGTTCCTAAAGTTCGTATATAATTTTTTTGTACAGCTTATATAATTATGATTATGTTTCAGAATTGATATGGTTTTGAAAACCTTTTGGCTGTTGGTTTTACAGCAGTGTTTTTTATAACATTTTGGTTCATTTGCCACAACATTTTGGAAGCATTTCAAAAAAAGTTTAAACAAAGATTTCTGTATTTTAAAAAAACGTATAGTGTTGGAAAACCATATATTCAAGAAAATATTAATTTTATCACATTTAAGTTATAAATTAACATTTGCAGTGTTGAAAAACATGTAAATCAATATTTCCTAACTGTATCTATATATCAATCAAATGAAGAATCAATTAAATTATCTGGATTGAAAATGGAGACAGTGTTGAAAAAGTTTGTATACATTACTATGTCACTCGTTCTCTGATAATTCGTTGTTGGTTTAATCGTTGGATGTCGACAGTAAAACCGTTTTGTTCGACACAAGAGCAACTAATCTAATGACTATAGTTGAGATCTTTGTGTGATTATATGATAATGTGCATAATGACTGTCACTGTTGGTACTGTTTTTGTTTTTGTTGTTGTTGCTGTTGGTTTTTACCCACTGTCTCCGTTGGGAGGCGGGAACCGGAATGTGCATAAGAGTTAGATTGGAATGTTGTTTATTGCATTTCTCAGTTAAATGTCGTTGCCGTCGTCACCCATTGAAAAACTATGCATAATGATTGTGGTTTGTACGAGTCTCTATTTTCATGATAGTGTTATTTTACTGCTTGTGTGTGTGAGAGTTTCGAAAGTTAGTTGGCTGTGTTTTTTTTATAGCCCACACAACCTGGCGCTAGCCTTTGAGTCATTGTGCCCATTTTTAGATTTGATATTGCAATTTGGTTTTTTTTGCATCGCGCATCCGCGAGGGAGGGGGTGGTGGGGAGGTGAGATGGGAGGGAGGCTGAATGATGTAGTCAAGTGGAATGCATGATTAATGGTCGCGATATTTGGCCGTAAAATCCATTCTACTGCATTAACAATGTGTGCTTTATGGGTTAATGTGATGCCAGTGAAAATGTAGCATGAAATCAGTTTTTATTGAGCTTTTGCTTAACGAAAATTTATTGAAACAAACTTGTTAAGACAACCTAAAATTTATCAGTTACAAATTATTTTGGGTAAGCCGAGGCAGTTCGAAAAGTTGTTAAGTTCAAAACTGTGACGTTTCAAAATAAATATGTTTTTGCTTACATAAATTGTAAAGTAGATGTATGTGATTTTGATTATAAACTAAAAGATATATTTTTATAAAAAATATTTGCTGCTTAAAAACTTTTGCTATTTAAATAGCATTTATTTAAATCAAAATTTGCAATTAATCTCTATAGTATTTTTTTTTCTTTTTAATGAAAAAACAATTATATAATTTTAGGTGTTGTTTTCTTTAATCAGTGCATACATGAATTTATGCATATATGAATATGAAATTCGCCAAAAAAAAAAGAATGGCCTTTTTCTCTAGATTTGATCTTGGGAACTCCAATTACTTATGATAGCATGTTTTATTGTCTTGCATGGGTTTCTTTTACTGAGCTCTGTTAAAGGTGGGATCTTGAAGAGTTCTCACATCAATATGCATTTTGATATGCCCCCCTCAAGCCACACGCTTCCCAGAGTCCTCTGCTCATTTCCCCTAGTTTTCCAAGCTGTCATATGAAACGAACCACATGTCCATCATTCGGACTGACGTGGACGACTCTCTGTGGCCACTTGAAGAAGTTTCAGTCTATTTTGCTGTAGTTGCGTTCGTCATAATTATATCCGACTGTCGTATACCCTATTTTAATTGCCAAAATTGCAAATTGCAACAGACGTCTCGGGTGTGCTATAAGCAGAATGTTCGACGAGTCAAAAAAAATACAATTACACGAATTGTATATGCACAACAGATGACGATGAACGGTACTTGAAATTTGGTTGGGCTTGCTGAAACCCAAGTAGATTGCTTAGCAGAGCGGGGTGGAATGGGAGAGGGGGTTGCAGGGTGGTATCTGCTTTGGCTGACGAGCCGTTGGGTTGCCGGCATTTAGCCAAACCGACGACCAAATACGGCAGCGCCACCCGGACGACTGTCTGTCTGGCAACCATTGTCGACGTCGACGTTGTGGTTTATAC